>OY992880.1:100773569-100793569 GCA_963921405.1 Cepaea hortensis | reverse complement strand
GTCAAGCATCAAGGAGAGATTATTCGGAGATGAATACTTTTCATTTAGATAAATAAATTCCCCCTCGTTACTTATGTCTTCACTCCGTTATTTCGTTAATTACTTATTCCCTATTCGCTTTCTTCCTTCTTTCTTGTCATTTGCTCTTTGTCTTTTAGTCTTATCATGTTCTTTCTTTTTTGTCCGTCGGCATGTGGTCTGCTGGCCTAAAATATGTGTAGATCTGTATTTATGTGCGTTTTCAAGAAATATTGTATATATACACAATATATATATATATATATATATATATATATATATATATATATATATATATATATATATATATATATACATATATATACATATATATATATATATATATATATATATATATATATATATATATATATTGTGCATTTGCATGAATATGTGAGCTTTTGTGTGTATGTCTTGCTGTTAAATAACTGTCCAATCGTTTAAGTGCACGTGTGTATATGCGCGTAGATGGATGCCTGAATGTTATATGTGTGTGCTGTGTGTATATATGTGCATGAAGTTAGATGAATAGTATCGGAGGTGAGAGAATAGACCAGTCGGTGTTTGGAATCCTGTTACAATGAGAGTAAATATGTTAGATCGACTAGAGACGAAGATAGATTGAAATTAGATTTTTAAATTAGACTGCATACATTTTCATAACCTCTTAATTCTGTGGGTTAATCACTTCGACCACTGTCCTTGAAGTAGTTTGATCTTGTCCTTCTATTGTCTCCTATTCTCAGAAACTCTCTTCGAAGTAGGAAATGAGCATGTGCCCACTCGACTCTTCATTCATATCAGTTCGGTATGCTCCGGATACCGACTTGCTTTCCTGAGAATAACGTGGCTATCGGGCAGGTACATACAGCAGTGAATGTGTAGGGCAATTTCAGTCAGCGGTGAACACGACATGGGATGTATAATGAGAGAAAGACATGACCGTGGAATGCACGACTTCAGAGAGTGCAAAGAAAATTTTAAAAAAAGAGAGGCTGAAACGGTCGTCGAAAAGGGAGACAACTAGTGACGATCAAAATCCTGTGTCTGGTCTACCACGTTGTTGTGCAAATTGTTCGTCCTAAAAACAAAATTATATATCTATTATTTTGTAAATTGTTTTTAAAGAAATGCATGTGCTATCTCCATATTAAAGTTTGCCTGTGATTTTCGTCAACACCCCATGCCCTTACTCTTCAGTGTATATTCTTCCAAACAATCTTTTGATATTGTCCGCCAACATGAATGATTCTCTCTTCCTCGTGTACGCTAGGCTTGCAGTTTGCCCCCTTCTCGGCCATAAGCAAGATGTCCCGCGTCCGATACACCCATCTGGAGATCATCTGCCACATCCTGTACCCATCTTCTCTTTGGCCTTCCTCTTCCTCTCTTCCCATACATATACCCATCCATGATTGTTCTCTCCATACTTTCATGACGTTTCAAGTGACCAAAATATTTCGGTTAGCAGGGTAGTGGCATCTACTATCAAAGGAGATGCAAGACGCCTCCTTACCTTCATTAATCTACGGGATATCATTGGGCAAGGTGACGTGAAGCCATTGTGCAGGTGGTGGATGGAGTATGCGAGCAGCCGACAGATTGTTGTTGGTTATGGTCTTGCACTCTGCGGCGACAGGCAGATGATCTCATCAATAGAGACAATGGCTATGGCTACCGACTAATACAATCACTGCCCAAAAGGAAAGCAACGGCAAACTACCGTCTCCAAAACTTGCCAAGAAACCCAACAACCAGCGACCCTAAGAAGTTAAAAAAAAGTTAGTCGCACATACATTACAGGAAGTAGCATCAACTCCGGCGTTTTTTGGCTGTTTGTTAATCCTGAGCAAGTTTACGTTCACCAGTTTGTCATTGCATTCTGAACGACACGTACACATACCATAGTATGTAAATAAATGCAAGGAGATCTACTTTCATATCGCCTGCAGCTGTGATTCGAACGCGGTATGCGGGGTTAAAAATCACATTCGTAAAACCCTTCGCTACAAAGCCGGCATTAGGAGTATGAGAAAATTGCATTAGCAGACCGAATGACACAGTCTGGAAACGAAAGCACGACCTTGTAAGAGCGAGGTTGGCGGCTTAAACACTTGGCCTGTCAGAACCTCGTATCTGAATTAGATGTATCCGATGCGATAATGAATAGCAGACATACACCAAAATAAATACATGCTGTTCAAAATAGCAAAGAAATACTTAACAATATGTATTGCCGAAAGAAAATGACAATGAAATATTAGGATGAAAGACCACGTATACAATTTCAACAAACATGGTAAGTATCAGGCGGAAAAGAAAATGGCAATGAAATATTAGGATGAAAAACAACACATAACATACTAACAAACGCGGAAGGCATAAAGTGGGCGAAAGACAAAATAAAAGATATCAACAAACTATTTACATACACAGTTAATGAAAGGCAAATCGAAAGATAAATTAATAATATTGTGAATAAAATACTAAACAACAGATTTTATGAAACAAAACATCTAAAACTTGTGTTATGAAATCAGTTAGACTAAACAACATATTTCGACAAATACACACGTAAGGATAACACTTATCTGACATGCGCGTTGTATTCATTCATTCATTCATTCATTCATTCAGCCACTATTTATTGTATCGAAGTTTAACCAGCTCCGTGGCGAAGGTTTTACGGACGCAGTTCGTAATCCCGCATGCCACGTTCGAAAAACACGATTTGGCAACAGACCGCCTGGCGTTGTGTTTTTAATAAATTGGTATGAGTATCGGTCGTTCAGAAAGCAACAGCAAACTACGGAACGCAAACCTGCCAAGAGATCACAAACAGCCAAAGTATACTAGGATTGACTGCGAAGTCCTGTAAAGGATATGCAACTAACTTAACGGAAACGGTGGTGTAGTGCTTAATTATCTTGCCTGCCGAGACGGGGTCCGGAAGTAATCCCCAGGGGTTTCATGGCTATATTACCCCACCAGCACCGCTCTGGAATCACACCCAACTTCATAACACGAATATCAGTCTACATTTTCCTCATTTTCTTGGAAGGAAAGACGGTAGGGAATATCACTGATCATCTCATCTCATTATATCACGACCTAGAAAATGTGAAGACCCAGCATTTCACAACTCAACGGTAGCATCTGCATAAGCCTGCCTGTTTGCGGAAACGGTGAAGTGAAGATTATACACTCTTCAATTGTATCATAGTGATGGTACAGAGTGTATTTTTAATGACTGTGCAGTGTTTGAAAATATTGTCGGTCCAAGTTTTGTATTTACCTATTATGTTGCATGAACTTTACAGAGGGTGGATATAAAACTTGGACCGGCAATAGTTTCAAACACTGTACAGTCATTACAAATACCACCTATACTGTCTGTAGAGAACACACTGGTGGTAATTGTGATATATATCTTTACGGGCCACTTCACATGCTGTATTTTCTAGGTAATTTTACTTTTATTTATGTTAATCTTTGTGTCATTAACACATTAACAATTAACAGACAAGATGGGACGCAGAGGTGTTTCCAAGGCACCCGGGCCGGGTTATAAACTGGCCAAGACCTATTGACGCATCCTCGTCGAGCGTCCTGGGCAACAGGTCCCTTCGGGGTCCTGGCTAAAGTCAGTAGGATCGCTGATTCCTCCGAAGTCGGAGAGTGTCTGCCTGTACGGCGAGGAACCACCAGTCTGCACACCAATAAGCCAGACATGGGACAACGGATACTCACGCAAAACTCAGGTCCTGTATGACATCACACTGATGTTGGACAACAGGATGCCTTCATCCGACATACAGGACTTCGCGTCGGAGCTCAAGCCAACGAACACAAGCAAGCAAGCAAGCATCAGACAAGATGAGAAACATCTAATGGCGGTAGAAGTGTGGTTTTCGAGAAAAATGCAAAGAATACCTTGGGCGGACAGACAATCAAATGACAGTCATTGGAGAGACACATGAAAAACGTAGATTGGTTGGAGAAATTAGACTTAGACAGTCAAGACTTTTTGGACATGTTATGACGAGAAATGGACTTGACAATGTAGTGACAACTGGCAAGCCTGACGGGAAGAGAGCAAGAGGAAGACAAAGGGATGAATATCTTGATGGTCTGGCAAATGACATAGTCGAGACAAAATCACAGACCTGATTCGAGACTGGTGACCGTGTGAGATGACATGCCATGACCTTGTGGCATGGCACTTGATGATGATGGTGAATGTGTCGTTGTTTTCAGAACGGCCCTATGACGTCACAGACCCATAGCAGTTTCGTGCTTCATGAGTTGTTTGTTGTTGAATGAGTCTACATTAGTATTTTCCCTGACATCTCATCAATCAATCAATCAATATTGTGCTATGCCGGAAAGCGTGAGCAGTCATGACTCGCCATTTCACTCGATCACCAGAGTTGTGGATCAGCTCAGTGTTTCTGTCTCGTCCATGCCACGTGGTCAGGCCATCCACGTATTTTCCTCTCAGTTTCCCTCTTGGTCTGTTCTTCTCGATCTTGCCAGTTGTCAATAAGTTCTCCAATCCATTTCTTCTCATAACATGTCCAAAATATTTTGACTGTCTTCGTCTAATTTCTCTAATCAGTCTACGATTTTCATTTGTCTCCTGTAGTACTTGGTCATTGGCTTTTCTATCTGTCCATGGTACTCTTTGCATTTTCCTCAAAAATCACATTTCTGTAGCCATCAAATGTTTTTCAGCTTGACTGCACATTGTCCATACAAAAGAACAGGCTCTATGTACCCCCTCAACACTCTTTTTTTCGTTTCAATTGACATAATATTATTGGTCAGAATGTTTTTCATCTTGCTTAAGGCTACTTTCGCCATGGCGATTCTTGTTCTTATCTCTTCAAGGCATCTCCCATCAGATGTTATGACTGTTCCGAGATAATTGTATCGATTCACTTGTTGAAATATATTCCCATTTACTTGTATATTACATTGTGGTAATGGTTCTCTCCTAGAGACGACCATAACCTGTGTCTTCATACAATTTAATTCCAACCCCAGCTGCTCACTGTGTACAACAACAGCGTCTACTAATTGTTGCATATCCAGTGCATTGTCTGCAATCAATACTGTATCATCTGCATAGCTAATGTTATTGATGTTTCTTCCTCCAATGCTGATTCCATTTATATCTTCTACATTTCTGAAAATATTTTCACTGTATAGGGAAACAAGATCTGGAGACATTACACATCTCTGCCTAACACCTCTCTTAATAGGTTGATATTGTCTCACTTCATTATCAATCCTTATGGCAGCTTGTTGTTTCCAATATATGTTTTTTATAAGTCTAATGTCTTTCACATCAATTTGTAGATCTGCAAGCATATCTACCATGTTAACATGTCTAACTCTATCAAAAGCCTTTGTATAGTCAATAAAGCAAAGATGTATATCCTTGTTTACTTCTATAGCACGTTCAATAACTGTTCGCAGCATATACACAGCAATTACTGTACCCTTTCCTTCTACAAACCCACATTGTTCTTCTCCTATTTCAGGTTGTATTTTCTTTCTCACTCTTTGCATGATAATTCGTAACAAAATCTTTGTGATGTGACTCATTATACTAATTGTTCTTTGTTGATCACATTCCAAGGTTCCTGATTTCTTTGGGATTGCAATTAATACAGAATTACATAATTCAGAAGGTATATCTCCAATATCATATAATGTGTTCAGCAGTCTGGTGACTTGCTCTAATCTAAATTCTTCTAAAGCTGTAATCACTTCTGTTGTGATGTTATCTGCACCGGGGGCCTTGCCAGCTTTCATATGCTTAAGGACATTTTGAACCTTCATCTTTAAAATTGGTGGTCCTTCATTATTACATCTAATTTCATATTGTTCCTCTATGTTATCATTATACAGGTGTTTCACATAATCTGTCCATACATGTAGAATCTGATATTTTCTATTATGATTTTGCCATCTTTAGTTTTTAGACAGCCTATTGTCGTACTTGTTCTTTTATTAGTTCCTGAATTCTTTTGTGCACTAATTTGGTATTTTGACTATTGTGTTGTTTTTCAATTTCTAAGCACTTTTCCTCAAGCCATGATTCTTTTGCCTTCCTACATAATATTCTGACTTGTCTGTGAATTTCTTCATATTTGGTAGGATTATTTTTGTTGAGTCTTCTTGTTTCCATTAGGTGTAACATTTCTTCAGTCATCCATTTCTTACGACCCACCTTCTTTAATTTTGGAATAGTTGTTTCTGCAGCCAATCTGATTGAATTCTTTAACATTTCCCATTGATAATTCACATCCTGGAATAATATCTCTAGATCAGACAATATATCACATCTGTTCTGTACTTCTATGTTGAATTTGTTTTGTATTTCCTTGCCATTATTCAATGTGATTTCTCATACCCCTTCTTAAAAATTGTCCAGAAGCATTTTCCTACTAGAGTCTGTGATGTAATAGCACATTTGGCAGGACTGAAAGCTAGGAGGAATAGGTGGCCAATCTTTCCTTCATATTAGCAATCGACGAATCCGGGCATCAAACCCGCTCCGACCGTGCTCAACATTACCGGCGCAGTTCACTGTCAACTTCGCTAGCGCGCCAGCGCTAATACTAGTACTTTGCAAATACTTTCCCTGATACAATCATCATCAGTCAAAATGATCAAGTATTTATGTCAATCCTTGAAGTGTTCACGAAGCTTCCTGTACAATCCATTTTATTCCATAAGTGACTGTCTAGTGCCACTTTCTTTAATTCGGTGTTTGTATGCATTGATAGATATGTGCATGCATGTTTTATAACTTTGTTCCTTAGCCTATCCTTTCTTTTCTGCCACTATTGTGTCCATGGGCACCTTACACGGTTTTTGCTTCGACGTGTTTTAAGAATGTGACAAAGTACTAAGAGTCATCATTGTTTGACGTTAAGAAGTCTTCTATTTTCTCTTATATGTTCCAGAACTTGTTTATTTGTCAATTTCTCATACCAGCTGGATTTTGTCATGTGTGAATACCATAGTTTGTGCTATCTTCCCTGATTATATTATGAGTCAGACACTGTTGATGAAATCCTTGGGTTTTCAATTTGTCTTACCAAAAAAAAAAAAAAAAAATATTGTTTTCCTTATTTGTTGTTATGTCATGGTGACACCAAACTGTGAGATAACAGTAGAAAGTAACATGTTTAACCAAGTGGATAAACTGTAATAACCAGGGGCAATTACAACATCAGATGGAAGATGCGCAACAGAGAGTAAGAGCAGAATTGTCCACTTCTTCCTTGCTAAGGCTTCCTGCACAATCTTTTGCGACATGCGGAGGAGCATTATCGTGCAACAAAAACACACCGCGAGAAAGCATGCCGGGTCGTTTATTCTTGATGGCTTTTTGCAGCTTGTCTAGTGTTTGTAAGTAGTGGGTAGAGTTGACGTTGACATCAGGTTCTTTAAAGTCGGTCAACAAAAGACCTTCATGGTCAGAATATGCTCTCAGCATAACCTTACCAGCAGAAACCTGTAACCTGAATTTTTTGGCTTTTGGTTATCCAGCATGCTTCCGTTGCGTGCTCTCTCTTTAGCTGCTCGGCTCAGTGTGGTGACACCATGATTCATCGCCTGCCACAACGCGGAAGCGAAATACATCACCCTCCACTCTGTAACGCAGCAAGTGGTTCAAACACCATCCCATGCGTTTCTCTTTTTGGTGGTAGGTCAACATCCGTGGTACCCACTGTGGTGAACACACCTTCCGATATTGCAGTTTCTTACGAACGACCTTTTGTATTGTCCCAATTGACACATCAAATTCTTTTGCAAGTGAACGTATGCTTCGACAACGGTTCATCTGTACTGCTGCATCAATTTTGGAGATGTTTTTTTCTGTTGCAACAATATGCGCTTGACCCGGCCGTCGAAGATCTGTCGTGAACTGATGTCCTTTCCGAAACATTCGTGCCCAGTCCGTCACTGATGTCTTCGACACACATTTGTTACCGTACGCTGCCTGCATTCTTCGATGAATGTTCACTGGTCGACATCCTTCAATTGAAGGAAACTGAATCACCGCCCTTTGAGCTTCTTTGGACGGATTTTGGATCAACCTGGCCATTTTCTCAAATGGCAGAAACAGAACCTATGCATGATGGGACGATAAGCACGTGCTCATTTATTCATTGGTCAGTATTTATCACGTGACTATGACAGGATCATGTTCAACGTACTCAATTACGCACGGATTTCAAATGAACGCCCCTTATATCTTATGCAATACGTCACTATAATTGAAAGTGAGAAAGAGAGTACATTACTGAAATGTCCCAAAGAACCTATTGTGCTGTATGGCAGTGAATCTTGGAATGTAAATGAACAAATTAGGAAGACCTTGGAAGAAACATAGATGTAGTTCCCGAGGAGAATATTGCGAATTCCTTGGACTGCAAGTAGAACCAACAACGATTGCCTGAAAGAGGCTAATGAAACTAGAACATTGTATACAACAATAAGAAAGACACAAACAGCTTTCTTTGGCCATGTGATGACAAGAGAGACATTGGAGAACGTCGTAAAAACTGAAAAGATCTAGGGGAAAAGAGGCAGGCCAAGAGAAATATTAATGAAAGAGCTGAGACAGTGGCATGGGGAAATATCAACACAGTTGATCATAAACACCTAAAGACCGATATATGCAGAAAGACATGAACTCCCACGCCAGCAGGCAGGGTGCATGAGGGGTGCAAGGAGTCATCAGTGACAGACCATAATGCGTTGGTTTGTTGTTGAATCATCATCTGGAAGACTGTGAGATTTAACTCTAGAGTCCTATGCACTGACTTTCAGTCGTTTGATCCTGGGAATTGGCTTGCATCCAAGCAATTAACAGATTCAGTGCCAAACAAAAATTACGTTTGGACCAAACAAAAATGCGTGGCGGAAAATGGGAAGTTGGGATTTGTCACAGTTATGACTTAAAGGTTGTTAATATGGTAGCAGACGAGTTGTTTCAGCAAATTAAAAGGGGTTGCGTGTGTAAAACTACTTTATATAAGCCATTGGCAGATACTGAAAGTCGATTAAGACGATTAATTATCCCATGGCAATTGATCAGTTAATATGGCGTAAAGCGGTACCAAAGTACCATCTCCATCCCCAGAAACCAGTAGGGTGTGCACGTTCGGTACTGGAATATCTCTGTTCCATACAGTCGCCAAAACTATGGCAATAATTGACCAAATGCATTGTGAGTTAATGCCATACTCGCTTTACAGTCGTGGCTTGACTCCGAATGATTTTAATCTTTTTGGACCTCAGAAACAGAATCTCACAGGCCAACAATTTGATACGGATGACGACTGCGTCAGGATACCCTCGTAATTTCTGCAACTGGTTTTCAGTCAATATTACTTTTATTATACTAATATCCTTCCCAGCAATTTTAATATCAAAAACATTTTGATTAATTTATCATATTTCTAAAATCTGTTGGTGTAATCTATAAAGCATGACATATGACTTTCTGTTTATAGTTTGATCTCTTTGTTAGTGTAGGTGTTGTGTATGCTACATTCTTTGTTTCTTTCTCTTCCCCAAAACAGGCGCAGCTCGTCACTAACGTCAGTGTATATTTTCATTATCGTTAATCTCAATGTAATTTAGAGTAGGATTTTGGTAACAATGTTTATGAGGTGGACTGTAGGAAATCCTCACTTTAAATTGTTCCTGGTTTCTTGAGTGCACTCATAAATACAGGTGTCATCATATCATTGAGTGTTATGAGCATTGTTGTATGTAGTATTCAATAGTTTAGTTAATATTTATATTCCGATTTTTCCAGTACTACTGGTTACTAAATGCGATTTCATCTGGCTCATCTTTTTTTTCTATTCTTTTCTTCATATTTTTAGAGAGGGGAACGTGACCCAATGGACCAGAGCTTTCGCTGGCGACGGGATAGTAAGACAGCTTCCTACCCCGACCATTTGGACTTAAGCGTTGACTTCTAGTTCAGAAAACAATGGCAAAACTACTGAACATAAAATTTACACGTAATCCAACCTAGGGTTTGGGGTTGATCGCCACGTCCTGCAATTTATATTTAGATAACATCAACAACTTCTTCATTTAATTTAGAGGTCCTTGTAAGTTTATTTATTCTTATATTGTTGCTTTCTCTATCACACAATCCCATCTTTTTTTATAACTGCATCTTCTTCCATCCTTCTACAAATACCCTATATGTCTTTGATTTCAAATAGCGTGTGTTTATTCTTTTTTTTTTCCCACTGTGTAATCACCGATTTGTCAGTGAATATTTATGTATCTTTTACAGATTTGGCGCTAAACAGAAAGTGTGTTAGGACAAAACACAAATGGAAAGCGAAAAATGGGAAGTAAGGGTGTGTCACAGTGTTGACTTAAACATTGTTAATATGGTAACAGCCATGTTGTATTATATATCCAACTAAAGGAAGTGGCATAGGGAACACTACTGTATTGATTTATTTTAACTATAATATGACTTATAAGCTCATGGTAGTTAAGGGAAGTTCGAATAAGACGATTGATCATCCCATAGCAATTCATCAGTTAATATAATTGTATTCAGTTGTGTTGTACTGAGCGATTAATTAATATGGTATTTATTTTCTTTACCAAACGCCAGTCGATGTGCGATGTGATCATTTTTACTTCTTTATTAATTTCCAGAATAGAAAGTTGTAGTTTCTCATGTTATGAAACGGCGTTTACCTTGAGGTCATGTGATCGCGAAAATATCTCGCTTAGAAATGTCAGATCAGGACAGCGTATAATCATCATCATCATCATAATGTACCATGCCAGTAAGAATGGGCGGTCATGTTTCACCATCTCACACAATCACCAGAGTTGTGGATCAGCTCTGTGTTCTTGTCTCGTCCATGCCATGTGGTCAAGCCATCCAGATATTGACTTGTCTGCCTTCTCCTTGTTATTTTCCCTTCAATCTTCCAGTTGTCGCTATGTTCTCTTGTTTATTCCGTCTTATAATGTGCCAATCACCCCTCCCCCCTCCCCCCACCAAAAAAAAAAAAAAAAAAAGAGGAAAAGATGACTGTCTACGTCTAATTTCTCTAATCAGTTAGCGGTTTTCTTCTGCTTCTTGTAGGACTTGCTGATTGATTTTTTCTGTCTGTCCTTGGTATTCTTTGCATTTTCCTCAGAAACCAAATGTCCACTGCCATTACATGTTTTTGTTTTTTTCAATTCGTCTGCTCATCGTCCACGTTTCGCATTTACACAAAAGTACAGGTTCTATGTAACAGAGTGTAATTGCCACTGTACCCACCATCGCTACTGAAAGCACATGGGAAGAACGAATAGTATGCGAAATAAAGTCACAGGCATTGATTGTCTCTCATAGAAGTAAAAGGAATAAGTAGATATCATAGGAAGAAATGGGTTTGTTGGTGTCAGAAACTACTGTCACGTGTGACTTCGACACTAGAATCAGAAAACCAATTGTGCATTATCTGGAAGGTTCATGGTAGAGGACGGAGCAAAGGCCAGCGTAATCGACTGGTCACTGGAACTGTAAAAAGAAAAAAAGTTACCTGCATGTCTGTTTACAGTACATTGCAATCATTTCAAGAATGTATTGGATGTTTACCGGGCACTCTCACGAAGTTTATACTTCACCTCAACACCGCAAGGTACAAGAGGAACATGATGAGATGAGATGAGATTGGATGTTTGTGATTTAGTAAACAAATTTACGTTCAATAGTATGTCTTTGCTTTCTGAGCGACCGATATTCATACCATCGAAATCAACGCAAAACGAAAATGGGTAAAATAGAACGCGACTATAAGAAAACGCCGTTGGAACTACATCGGCCATGTACTCAGAATGGACAAGACAAGACTCCCAAACCAAGCCCTCTTATGGTCACCAGTAGGGAAAAGAAAACGGGGAAGACCAAGAGAGACCCTGCGTAGAAACATCATCAGAGAAGGCTCATTCAACGGCCAAGTGAACATCAAGGATCTACAACAGGTAGCAGCGAACCGCCGGACATGGAGAGCCAAGATTTCTGCCCTATGCGCCGCCTTAGGCTCAAGAGGAAGGACTAACTAACTAACTAATTTCGAATTCTCAATCCGGTATGCTGGGGAATTGTGGAACTGAGCTCACCAACCTTCAAGGTACAGAAGTTGACTCTCTAACACTTTTCGACATCTGAAAGAGACGGAAGTAATTTGGACACGTCCCGAGCGGTGTTACATCGGTATGGGATATACATTTTACATAGTAGTGCCACAAACTGAGGTCACGTCTGATGTTACAAACTGATGTCATGAACTTATATCACAAACTGACGTCACACACGACGGTTACAAACTGACGTTACAAACTGGTGTCACACACGAACGTAAAAAACTGAAATCACAAACTGACGTCAAAAAGTGAGTCAAACACGAACGTCACAAACAGATATCATAAACCGACGTCTCAAACTGATGTTATGTACGAACGTCACAAACACATATCACTGGCAGACGTCCTAACCTGATGTCACACACGAACGTCACAAATGGATATCACGAACTGACGCCACAAACTGATGTTATAAACTTATATCACAAACGGATGACCTACATGAACGTCACAAACATATATCACAAGCTGACGTCACAAAATCATGTCACAAACAATCAACAATAAAACAAAGATAAACACCGGCTTACCTGAACGTCCTCAAAGTTGGTAAACAGTGAGCCCTGTGACGGCATGGCTGAGGCCCTCTTGTCTGGCAATCCATAGTCCAGGCCCCTGGAAGGCGAGGAGTAGGGTGAGTTATTGTATACAATACAAGATCCCAAGGTCTTGGCCACAGCCGCACGTTCTCTTTCGATTACCATGGTTACACGATATATAAGTCAAGTTCAATCAACGGTTAATTTTTATAAATTAAATGTGATAATTATATTATTGAATTCTTGTTCTCATGAAAACACCACTGACAGAGTAAGGAAAGATTAACCGTGATGATAAATAACTTCAGTTGAAGATAAAAGCGAATTTACTAAACTGATATTTTCAAACATTGGCTGTCATGTGTCAGAAATTAAATGCAACGAAAGATAGTTCTGTTTGTTTTTTGTTGGCCCGTTATGAAGAGAGCAATGTTCTGCAGAGGAGTTGTATGATGATGATGGTGTGCTGATGATGCGCCACTTGGACGGCCAAGATATCAAAGTTCTGCAAATAAGCAAGTCTCAAAAATATGTCACTATTCAAACGAGAGCAATGTCAAACCTGGACGACTACTAATAATAACGAGGGCCAAATCAAAACAACGGCAGGAGAGAGCTGAGGGAGTAACTGTGGAAGACATACTTGGGAATGAGTACATCAGTAGAGGGCTAGGTCTGAAATCAGTCATGCAATTAATTCATTAAAGAACAACAGATTATATGATATTGCCAACTCGCAAGAATGCCCTGGTACCATCTAGAGTCACATTGAAGAAATACTCCTGTATGATGGATCTAGAGCAAAGGGTCGACCACGTAAAAGATGGAGTGATGTTATCAAGAATAGCCTTACAGAAATAAATACCAACTTTTTACGCGTTTTTGGAAAGAGCGACTTACATTTCCAATCAACACGTCAGTTGGGTAAATGGGGGAATACTAGAAGAGGAAGAGAAGAAGGGCAAAGCAATTGCCACTGTTTGTTCACTATGAGACGAAGGGGTCTGGAGAAGGTTGTGACAATCACGAGATCAATTGTTTAATAGACAAAGATCGAAAGAGAGCGACAATGCTAGGTGGGTTGTCTGAGTGGCACGAAAGATCATCGGCAGTGGATTCTATCAAGAACACAGAGGACAGATGTTTGTGAAGTAGCATGATCACCTGCGCCACCGAGGTTACATATGTGCGCGGAGTTATACATTCTGAGTGCAACGTTTTCGTTGACCCTTAGTGTTGCCGCAGGAGCTACGGAATTCGCGCTTTGTGCGACGTTTTTGTTTTTATTTTGGCTGGCCGCAATGTTAAGAAACCGAGCAGTATGGGATGAAACCCGATGCAATTAATTTGGCACTCTTGACTTTACGCCATTAAACAATATTTAAACACCTGTGGTCTTTAATTCGGCCGAGTTGACCCCAGAGCTGTAATGATGGCAACACTGAAAAACGACGACGACAGGAGAAGAAATAAAAACAACTGTTGAGTGAGTTAACTAACCGTTACAATACATAGGATCCATGATTGCAGAATAGATTAAAATTAATTAACAGGAAGGAAGTTTTATAAGACGTGCAGCAATTTAGGTTCTGACCACAAATAAAAAAAAGTAAGATTCGCCATTTATAAAGAACTGAACTGTATGTAAGCTAACATGTCGAGCCTGGTTTTTTCCCCCGGCTAAAGAACAAGCGGAACGATGATTAGGACAAATCGAAGCGATACAGATGACACAAGTCCTTTTCCTGCAAGGCAACGTCTAACATTTTCATCGAAACTGAGGAGAATAATCTTTCATTTACGATCGGGAAACCTTTACTGTCTTTGGAACAATCGAATTTGTGGGATAAGTGCAAAACCGATTCGAACGTCTCGAAACTGGATGGCAGTGTAAGAACGCACGGCATCAGAAAGACGCCCAAAATTATGAACCTGGTAGGACCCACATCTAAAGAGTGTTGGGAAGGTAAGAGGGTGAAACAACCAGCGAAGGGGACCTGAAGCCATATGTCGTGTTTGCTCTCCGGCGGAATTTTTATCACTGTTTAGAAACAGGGCCGTGGTCTAGTGTTACAGGGCTATAGTGGTTAAAATAACTTAAATCGACTTCTTCCCAGCATGTGTTATCCGATCTAGCTGTACCTCTCTATGCAAAGCAGCTAACCACCTGTCGAAAGAGTCGCACTCGCACTGAGCATGAACTCCATAGCTACGGCAACGACTTGCAGGGGTCTAAAACAATTGTACTGGCGAACCAAGTGACGTAGTCCGACATAAAACACACGACCCTCTGGGCACTACCCTAGTTCTTGCTACCGTTTCTACTTAGATTAGCTCCTGGTATCTTCCAGTGAGAATATATGTTTCTATTTAGACTAGATCTTGTTATCGTCCAGTGAGAAGGTCTATTTCTACTTAGATTAGTTCTTACTATTTTCTAGTGAGAAGGTATATTTCTACTTAGAATAGTTCTTAACATCTTCCAGTGAGAAGGTCTATTTCTACTTAGATTAGTTCTTACTGTCTTCCAGTGAGAAGGTCTATTTCTACTTGGATTGGTGCTTACTGTCTTCCAGTGAGAAGGTATATTTCTACTTAGATTAGTTCATACTATCTTCCAGTGAGAAGGTCTATTTCTACTTAGATTAGTTCTTACTGTCTTCCAGTGAGAAGGTCTATTTCTAATTGGATTAGTGCTTACTGTCTTCCAGTGAGAAGGTATATTTTTACTTAGATTAGTTCATACTATCTTCCAGTGAGAAGGTATATTTCTACTTGGATTAGTGCTTACTGTCTTCCAGTGAGAAGGTATATTTCTACTTAGATTAGTTCATACTATCTTCCAATGAGAAGGGCTATCTTCTTAGATTAGTTCTTAGTATCTTCCAGTGAGAAAATCTATTTCTACTAAGATTAGATCTTAGTCTCTTCCACTGAGAAGGGCTAAGTCTACTTAGATTATATCTTACTATCTTCCAGTGAGCAGGTCTATTTCTACTTAGATTAATTCCTAGTATCTTCCAGTGTATATTTATATTTAGATTAGATATCGATATCTTCAAGTAAGAAGGTCTATTTCTAATTAAGTTAGATCTTGGTATCTTCAAGCGAGAATGTCTATTTCTTCTTAGATTATATCTCAGTATCTTCCAGTGAGGACGTCTAGTTCTGCTTAGATTAGTTCTTACTATCTTCCAGTAAGATAGTCTATCTACTTAGATTAGTTTTTAGTATCTTCCAGTGAGAAGATCTATCCACTTAGATTAGTTCCTAGTATCTTCCACTGAGAAGATCTATCCACTAAGATTAGTTCCTAGTATCTTCCACTGAGAAGATCTATCCACTTAGATTAGTTCCTAGTATCTTCCAGTGACAAGGTCTATCCACTTAGATTAGTTCCTAGTATCTTCCACTGAGAAGAGCTATCCACTTACATTAGTTCCTAGTATCTTCCACTGAGAAGATCTATCCACTTAGATTAGTTCCTAGTATCTTCCACTGAGAAGATCTATCCACTTAGATTAGTTCCTAGTATCTTCCACTGAGAAGATCTATCCACTTAGATTAGTTCCTAGTATCTTCCAGGGAGAAGGTCTATCCACTTAGATTAGTTCTTAGTATCTTCCAATGAGAAGATCTATCCACTTAGATTAGTTCCTAGTATCTTCCACTGAGAAGATCTATCCACTTAGATTAGTTCCTAGTATCTTCCACTGAGAAGATCTATCCATTTAGATTAGTTCCTAGTATCTTCCAGTGAGAAGGTCTACCCACTTAGATTAGTTCCTAATATCTTCCACTGAGAAGATCTATCCACTTAGATTAGTTCCTAGTATCTTCCAGTGAGAAGGTCTATCCACTTAGATTAGTTCTTAGTATCTTCCACTAGAAGAGCTATCTACTTAGATTAGTTCCTAGTATCTTCCAGTGAGATGGTCTATCCACTTAGATTAGTTCCTAGTATCTTCCAGTGAGAAGGTATATCCACTTAGATTAGTTCTTAGTATCTTCCACTGAGAAGATCTATCCACTTAGATTAGTTCCTAGTATCTTCCACTGAGAAGATCTATCCACTTAGATTAGTTCCTAGTATCTTCCAGTGAGAAGGTCTATCCACTTAGATTAGTTCCTAGTATCTTCCACTGAGAAGATCTATCCACTTAGATTAGTTCCAAGTATCTTCCAGTGAGAAGGTCTATCCACTTAGATTAGTTCTTAGTATCTTCCACTGAGAAGATCTATCTACTTAGATTAGTTCTTAGTATCTTCCACTGAGAAGATCTATCCACTTAGATTAGTTCCTAGTATCTTCCAGTGAGAAGGTCTATCCACTTAGATTAATTCTTAGTATCTTCCACTGAGAAGATCTATCTACTTAGATTAGTTCTTAGTATCTTCCACTGAGAAGATCTATCCACTTAGATTAGTTCCTAGTATCTTCCAGTGAGAAGGTCTATCCACTTAGATTAGTTCCTAGTATCTTCCAGTGAGAAGGTCTATTTCTACTAGATTAGATCTTATCTTCCAGTAAAAAGGTCCGTGCCTACTTAAATTAGTTCTTACTACCTTCCAGTGAGAAGGCCTATTTCTACCAAGGTTAGTTCCTGCAACCTTCCAGTGAGAAAGTATGTGCTTAGTTTGATATGTTTTTGCTACCTTGTTTTACCTACTCAGATTAGTTTACGCTACCTTCCAGTTAGAATGTCTATTTCTACTTATATATTTTTTTTCTCGCTACCTTCCATTAAGAAGGTATGTTGTTCTTAAAGATAATACTTTGAATTTCGTCTATAATTAAGCATAGGCTTTTCTTTGATCGCTATAATTGCACTGTATAATCTACTCACCTGGTAACTGATATACGTACCGCTAAAAGCCGTTTGTATTATTCTCTTGGAAGTGCATGACATCCCCACACATTTGTTTTGTCTGTGTGTACTGTCTGTTTAAATATTTAATTGTCTGCTGCAATTAACAGCAAATCCTCCTTATGTAAGAAACCAAGTTGTTTATCCATGAATCAATTACTATCAGCATAATTATTTCCACCTTTCTCTATGATTGTTGTATTTTTTATGTATGTGCTTTTGCGTTCGCTCGTTTTGAACTCAAACATAGTCTACACACGAGCTACTGCTTCTGGATTGCACTGGATTGTGTGTGGATTAGTTTCCCGTATTACCGGTGTTCCTCGCCATCAGAGGAACTCACTACGGCTTCTGAGGTATTTGTAATTTACGTCCCCAAGTCAAAGACGAGAAGTCAACATTTTTGGTCCAACTGACAAGTGTAGGGGTTGAACCCGCTAACTCGGTATGAGCACATTGGACGTTTAAGAGCAAACGCTCTTATCCATTCGGCTATGCTGACCTCCGTTCTATTTTAAACATTCGTCTTTAAAACGCACACTTCCCGTAGTTTTCTTGTTGTGCTTTAATAAACGGTGCTTTACATTGCATATTGGATGTTCGTGAGAAACTAAGAGAGAAGATGCTGGAAAGTTGGACATAATAGCATGAAGGTAACAGACATTATTGGAAGCACAAAAGACACAAAGCTTTGGACAGACATGATTACCAACGTCACACGACAAGGACTATAAGAAGAAGCAATTGTTTGTGACTCTACCGTTTTCTTATTCCAAAATGCATACTGCCCATGTTCTCATTCTAGAATGCATACTGCGTCATGAACAAATCTAACAGTGCTGAATTTCAGAAGCATAAAAATATACAAAGTTATGTAGATGAGTGCCAGGAATATGAACATTACTGTATAAAATTTACTGAATATATGAACCAATAAAAATAACCTACAAAATAGGACTTGTCAAATGTATACCACCACATATCTATAATTAAGCATGAGCTTTTCATTCATCGCCATGAAGACGTTCGGATAACACTATTTGAATACAATGATTGTTCGACTGTCCTGCCCAAAAGCAAACATCTGAAATAATAACACACAGTATGTATCTCCACCCACGCTTATCGGCATGACAAATGATGATGATGATATATCTCCGGAGACGCAGCGGCGTAGTTGTTGGCACGACACCCGACCAAGTGGTCATGGGTTCGAATTCGCTTAAGAGGCGGATTATTTTAAAAAAAAAAGACCTGGTTTCTCAGGCTGACCCAGACTAAAATAGAAACAAGGAAAAGTCTTCGGAAGCAAATACGACGGGTGTAATATTTACTTCACTTCTCGAATACCGCTTTGTATATTTAAATATGGGGGAGGCACCGTATTCCAAAGAAGTCTCAAGCGTGCGCAAGGGTCCTTTTCTTGACCATACATGCCAACTGTATTTGTCCGTTGGGACATCTGTCTGTTGACAATGAAGTACTATCTTCCTAGATATAATCCCAGCCAGTCCGCAAATGTTGTGTTGTATATCCCCCAGTTATGTCCTGTTTGCTGCGTCTCAGCAGATGTGAAGTTCCAGCACCGGTGTGGCACACCCCCCTGGTTTCTGAGCGTTTAGAGGGGAACGAGAGCTCTGCACCTGTGAAACTGGTACTGGGCTCACGAAGAGGAGGGGGGTGGAAGAGAGTCCGGCGCCAGTCTCGCTTCAATATATACAAGGTTATTCCGGGAACTAAATGACCTGGCAGCAATTTCACGGAACAGAATGATTGAGCATCAGGCTTCTAGAGGATTCAATACCAATCAAACACGTGAGTAAACATTCTTATAAATGTTAACATTAACAAAACGCAACTTTATTCAAATCGTTATCTATGTAAAAATATTATATCTCTCGTCCCAACCCAACACACACCTTTATTTTACACAGAGAACTGACCCAATCAACCCTACAAAACCAAGCGCCTCCCCTAAACACACATCTATGCTTTACACGAGGAATGCAGAACTGACCCAAACAAACCTACAAACCCCAGCCATTCCCCTATACACACATCTATGCTCTACACAAGGATTACAGAACTGTCCCAGCAGTCAACCCTACAAACCCCAGTCCCATACTTATATGCACATCTGTGTTTTACACGAACATTACAGAACTGTCCCAGTCAACACTACAAATCCCAGGACCCCACTTCCCCCAATCACACACACACACACACACACACACACACACACATATATATATATATATATATATATATATATATATATATATATGCTTTACAAGAGAAATACAGAACCGACTTGAAAGCAAATGTGTATATGCTATTAAAATGTGTTTGTGTTTGTTTGTTAAACGAA
>OY992880.1:100738569-100768569 GCA_963921405.1 Cepaea hortensis | reverse complement strand
CATCATGTGCAATGCTGGTAAGCGGGGGTGGTCATGTTTTGCCATCTCACTCGATCACCAGAGTCGTGGATCAGCTCAGTATTCTTGTCTGGAACATACAACGTGGCCAAGCCATTCATGTATTTACTTCTCTGCCTTCCCCTTCCTTTCTACCCTTCGAGCTTGCCAGTTGTCACCAAGTTCTCAAATTGTTTTCTTCTCATAAGGTGACAAAAGATTGCGACTGTCTACATCCAATTTCTCTAAACAGTTTATGATCTTCATTTGTTTATTGTAGCACTTGGTCATTGGTTTTTCTGTCTGTTCATGATATTCTTGGCATTTTCCTCAGGAACCACATTTCCATAGCCACCACATGTTTTTCGGCTTGGCTGCTCATTGTCCATGCTTCACATCCATACACAAGCAAAGGTTCAATGTATCCCCTCAGCACTCTTTTTCTCGTTTCAATTGACATCTTTTTATTGGTCAGTATGTTTTTCATCTTGCAAAAGGCTGCCTTCGCCATGGCGATTCTTGTTCTAATCTCTTAAAGGCATCTCCCATCAGATGTTATGACTGTTCCGAGATAATTGTACCGATTCACTTGTTTAAGAATATTCTTATTTAATTTTATATTAATTACATTGCGGTATATCCTTCTTCTTAGTGACACCATAGTATGTCTTCTTACAAGTTACGCACCTCAAAGTTTAGCGTGTCACACTTCAGCATGTATTTGGTTAAGGTTTGCTCCCTGTAAACATATTCCATTCAAGGTAACGTGCCCTCTATCTACACAGGGGCAACTTCTTTTTTCTTACTAATTTGCTAGGGCGGAGTACTCATGTCCTACTGTTTGCGATTCCACACTGTCGTGGGAATATTTAGTGTGCGCAACTTGCACACAGGACCTTCTGGTTTGTTTCCTTATTGGAGAAGGCTATATATCCTATCACACTACAAAAGAGATCAGGAGACGTGTGACGTTATATACCAATGGTATATAGCGCTTCCATCGACGATGAACTGTATCTTTCCTCCACGGCATTCTGTGTTTTTTGCGGCGTCATTATGTACAGTGTACCTGTGAGGGCTGTTGGCTTGTCGAGATTCCTGTCTATTCCACTTTTCACATAGGGCGGTGAAGAACATTTCATGTGATAGGCACTAACACTGGAACGAAGCGTAATGGGGACGACTCGTTGTCGTGAAGTTGGAAACGCGACTAACCAACCAACCAACCAACCAACCAACCAACCAACCAACCAACCAACCCAACCAACCAACCAACCAACCAACCAGCCAACCAACCAACCAACCAACCAACCAACCAACCAGCCAGCCAGCCAGCCAGCCAGCCAGCCAGCCAGCCAGCCAGCCAGCCAGCCAGCCAACTATACCAATGGTTCTTGGAACAATTCAAAGTCCTATGCTTGGAACGAACACGGTACCTTCTAAGCATGAGGCAGGGTCTTTCAATGCGTGTAGATTGTTTTATTGTTCGTACTATTTAAGTCTAGCTCAGTCACTAGTGGCAGTAACTATTACTGCTTGAAACAGGAGGAGGAGGACGAGGATAAGGAGGAGGAGGAGAAGAAGAAGAAGAAGAAGAAGAAGAAGAAGATGAAGAAGAAGAAGAAGAAGAAGAGGAAGAAGAAGAAGAAGAGAAGTAGTAGTAGCAGTAGTAGTAGTAGTAACAGCAGTAGCAGCAGCAGCAGTAATAGTAGAAGTAGTGAGCAGCAGTTCGTGTGTTGACTACTCTCAAGCTCAAAGCGAACAGGAAAAATAAGACATACAAGTGTCCACTTCCTGTTATGTGACTGTCAAGCGATGGCGTCTTCACATTTTGTAGGCCTGAGAACAAGGAAGATTAGGTGGCCAATCTTTCACTCACTTTGGCAAGCTACAAACACAAGCGTCGAACCCTGTTCTTTCTTTAACGATCGCTAAGATCACATTCTCTCATACGATGCTACTCTACTCAAAACCGGCTGCGTCATTCGGCCGCCCTGCCCTTGTCACATGAAAAGACTGATCGAATGACTAGCCCGCCATATTCATTTTCATCTTGTTGTTTGAAGCTTCGCGCAAGGAGTAACGTATGCATTAGCAATTTAATGAATAGTTAATAATCAGCATGCACAATGACAGACTTTTCTGCAATAGAAAATTGCAGTCGCCTTTGTCCAGAGATTTAAATTCTCACCTTCCACTACAAACTTCCACGCCAGTTGACACATTCCATTACACCACTGTTAATGTAATTCACATTATAGGCATGGATAATTCAGCCTTTTCCCTGGGAACAGAGGGCTGATCTGTGTGAGAGACATGTCTCGGAATCGTGCTTACCACACAAGTGTCTTATTGTGAGCTTTCGTTTTCGTTGGTTTTATCTTACAATCGTCTGACTGCAACACCAATTCAAGCTGTCTGTCTTGTTGTCTTTGACATCTCTCAGGCTGTCTCTCGGATTCCCATGTGTACATCTCAGGTTGACAGGCTGATTACACTCAGTTCCAGCCTATTCACATAATAGTCTTCCCAGTTTCCACTTAGACATCTTAACCTGTCTCCCCGTTCCCACTTTGAAATCTCAAGCTGTATGCCATGTCCACAGCTGTCTTCTGGGTTCCCAATTAACGTATTCTCATCTATATTCTCAGTTCCCACTTACATATCTTCATCTGTACCCCCAGTTCTAACTTACAAATCCCCATCTATATCTCCAGTTCCCACTTATATATCGCCATCTATATCCCCAGTTCCCACTTACATATGTACATATATGTCCCCACTTCAAGCTTACAAATCTCCATAAATTTTCCCAGTTCCCACTTACATATCTCCATCTATATTCCCAGATCCTACTTACGTATCCCTATCTATTTCTCCTATTCCCGCTTTAAAATATCAGGCTGTGTGTCATATCCTCAACAGTCTTCTCGGTTCCCACATACGTATCCTCATCTATATCTTTAGTTCCAACTGATATATCTCCATCTATATCCCCAATTTCCACTCACATATCTCCATCTATATCCTTAGCAATATTTGACGATCTCTATCAATATCCCCAGTTCCCACTGACATATTTCCATCTGTATCCCCAATTCCCACTTACAAATCTATCTATCAATATATATATATATATATATATATATATATATATATATATATATATATATATATATATATATATATATATATATATATGTATATATATATATATATATATATATATATCCCTACTTCCCACTTACGTATCTCTATTTATTTCCCCAGTTCCCACTTACATATCTCCATCTATATCCTCAATTCCCATTGACATATCTCCATCTATATCCGCAGCTCCCACTTACATATCTCCATCTGTATCATAATTTCCAACTTACATCTCTCCATCTATATCCTCAGTTCCCAGTTACATATCTCCATCTGTATCACCATTTCCAACTTACATCTCTTCATCTATATCCTCAGTTCCCAGTTACATATCTCCATCTATATCCCCAGTCCCCACTAACATATCTCTATTTATATCCCCAGTTCCCACTTAAATATCTTCATCTATATCCCCAGTTCCCAGTCATATCCCCATCTATATCCCCAGTTCCCACTTACATATCTCCATCTATATCCCCAGTTCCCATTTACAAATCTCCGTCTATATCCCCAGTTCCCACTTCCATCGACGATGAACTGTATCTTTCCTCCATATATATTCCCAATTCCGACTTATATATCTCCATCAATATCCCCAGTTCCCACTAACATATCTTCATCTATATTTCCAGTTCCTACTGACATATCTCCATCTATATTCCCAGTTCGCACTAACATATCTCCATCTATATCCCCAATTCCCACTTACATATCTCCACCTATATTTTCAGTTTCCACTGACATATCTCTATCAATATCCTCAGTTCCCACCAACATATTTCCATCTGTATCCCCAGTTCCCATTTACATATCTACATATATATCCTTACTTCCCATTTACATATCTCCATATATGATGACGAGTTAATAAGTAAGTCACACCGTTCTGTGGGATGGCAGGTAAATGTAGTTGGTGTTTTCTACAGGTGTCATTAGGTGACAGCAACATCGAACTTTATATTCCCGTTTGTCAGGTGGCGCCAGGTGTCGCATGCGCATGCGCAGCGCATAAACAAAATGGCGATTGTACTTACGGAGTGTATAACCAAAGAGCAACGTGCTGTATTGCGTTGTTTTTTTGTGTGTGTGTGGGCAAAAGTACTGCCTGCAAAGGACATTCATAACGAAATGCTTCATGTTTATGCTGACAAATGTATGTCCCGTAAAGTGGTGCATAGCTGCGTAGAAACCGGATTGTGAATCTACAACAATGGCCAGACTGCGATAGAAGCAAATTAAAAGAGGGGTGGCCAAACAAGAACACTACGCAGGAAGCCAAAGAAGATTGATAAACCAACACAGAACTGGCGTCGTTAGCCGCTACACGTTGCGGGATTTGCTGAGGAGGGGATCCGAGCACTTATGGACTGAATGGTTCGATGTGCAATGAGGATGATCTGTCGACTAACTAACTAACTAACTATAGCTGAGTAGAAACATTTTCTCAAGAACGCTCTAAAATTGTTGATGAAATCCTATCTGATCGTCCTGTTGAGGTTCCAACAGAAGCATCCGTGCAGAGGGTGGAGGAGATGATTAGAAGTGACAGGCGAGTAACGTCCACCTTACAGCCCCGACTTAGCCCCTAGCAATTTCCACCTTTTTGGTCCACTGAAAACCTACCTTGGCGGGAGACATTTCGCGAATGACGCCGAAGTTGAATGTGAAGTGAAAACGTGGTTTAGAAAACAGAGCACACAGTTCTATGCAGCCGGTTTGAGAGGACTGATAAAACGATAGGATAATTGCATCAATGTTGGAGAAAATTATGTTGAGAAATAAAGGGACAATGCATGTATAAAAATAAACTGGTTTCAAGTTGTTATCAGATTTAGTTAATTTTCCACAGCCATTTGTGACTTTCTTATTGACTTCCCCTCGTATTTCCCCCTTACATATCTTCATCTATATCCATAGTTCCCACTTACACGTCTCACCATGTCTCCCCCAGTTCCCACTTTAAAATCTCAATCTGTCTGTCATATCCTCAACTGTCTTCTGGGTTCCAACTTACGTATCCTCATCTATATCCTTAGTTCCCACTGACATATCTCCATCTGTATCCTCAGTTCCCACAGATATATCTCCATCTATATTCCTAGTTCCCACTTCAATCAATCAATCAGGTGCCGTCTCCACAAAGAAGGTTGGCTGCAATGTATCTCCAACACTGCCTGTCTCTCGCCCTGACTGTATATTCTGTCAGACTGATTATCGTCCATCTCTTGCTGTTATCTTTCCACTAGTATCCTTGCCTACCGCTTGCTGGCTTGCCCTCAACCTTGCCCTCTAGTATGGTTTATATAAGAGTATGATGTCGTTTAACGTGGTCGAAATATTTCACTTGCCTCCTCGATATTGTTTCATCAACTCTCTCTTCGTTCCAAGTTTTTCTAGAATCTATGTATTGATTGATTTCCATGAAAAACGACATATTCGTCTGTATATCCACATCTCCAGGGCCTCTATTCGACTTTCTAGTTGCTTGCTCAACGTCTAGGCCTCCGCGCCATATAGTAGCGTTGAATATACGTAGCATTTGACAATTTTCAGTTTTAATGCGTTGTTAATCTCTCGAGATGTTAATACTGATTTCATGCCGTTGAAAGCATTTTTCGCCATTCCTATTCTCTTTTTGATTTCTATTTCACTTCTGCTATCATCTGTTATTATATATTCAGGATAGGATACACTTGTTACTTGTTATAGTATCTCCCCGTTTACTGTGATGTTCACTGATGACCTTTCACTTCCACTGGTAATTATCATAGTTTTCGTTTGTTGAATGTTAATATCTAAGCCACATTCTGCACTATATCTGTTTACTTGTTCCACTAGGTTTTGTAACTCTTGCTCGCTTTCTGCTAGTTTCCACTTACATATCTCCATTTATATCTTCAGTTCCAACTTACACTTCTCAACCTGTCTCCACAGTTTACACATTTTGAAATTTCAATTTATCTGTCATATCCTCAACTGTCTTCTGGGTTCCCATTAGCGTATCCTCACTTATATCCGTAGTTACCATTTACATATCTCCATCTATTTCCCCAGTTCCCACTGACATATCTCCATCTATATCCCAGGTTTCCCACTTACATATCTCCATCTATATTCACAGTTCCAACTTATATATCTCCATCTATATCCCAAGTTCAAATTAACATATCTCCATCTATATCCCCAGTTCCAACTCACATATATCCATCTACATCCCCAGTTCCTACTTACATGTCTCCATTTATATCCCCAGTTTCTACTTACATATGGCTATCTATATCCCCAGTTCCAACTTACATATCTCCATCTATATCCCCAGTTCCTACTTACATATCTCCATCTATATCCCCAGTTCCAACTTACATGTCTCAAGCTGTCTCCCCAGTTCCAACTTACATGTCTCCATCTATATCCCCAGTTCCTACTTACATGTCTCCATCTATATCCCCAGTTTCTACTTACTTATAGCTATCTATATCCCCAGTTCCAACTTAAATATCTCCATCTATATCCCCAGTTCCAACTTACATGTCTCAAGCTGTCTCCCCAGTTCCAACTTACATATCTCCATCTATATCCCCAGTTCCAACTTACATGTCTCAAGCTGTCTCCCCAGTTCCAACTTACATGTCTCCATCTATATCCCCAGTTCCAACTTACATATCTCCATCTATATCCCCAGTTCCAACTTACATATCTCCATCTATATCCCCAGTTCCAACTTACATATCTCCATCTATATCCGTGTGAATGAAATAATGTATGAAAGAGAGTGATAGAAGGGCAGAATGATAGACGGGCCTGCGTGCCCAATTCTTAACCCTTTGAAAATAAAGTTTGTTCGTTCGTTTAAAGTTTGTTCTCCAGTTCCGACTTACATATCTCCATCTATATCCCCAGTTCAAACTGACATGTCTCCATCTATATTCCCAGTTCCAACTTACATGTCTCAAGCTGTCTCCCCAGTTCCAACTCACATATCTCCATCTATATCCCCAGTTCCAACATACATGTCTCCATCTATATCCTCAGTTCCAACTTACATATCTCCATCTATATCCCCAGTTCCTACCTACACGTCCCAAACAAGTTTCGCAGGTTCCCACCTGAACCCCTTACTGCCTCAGTGATTCACATTCATACTTCTCATGCTTTCCCATATCCTTCCATCTCTCTCTCTCTCTCTCTCTCTCTCTCTCTCTCTCTCTCTCTCTCTCTCTCTCATTCATAACATTACAACACAGTTCTTAAAGACACACTCCATTTCTCTTTCCCTGTCATACGTCTCTCTCTCTCTCTCTCTCTCTCTCTCTCTCTCTCTCTCTCTCTCTCTCTATATATATATATATATATATATATATATATATATATATATATATCTTTTCCTATGTCCTTCTACGTCTCTATCTCCCTCTCATCCCCTGTCCTCCTACGTTTCTCTCTCTCCCTCTCTCTTGTTCTGTTCTTCTACGTCTTTCTCTCGATCTATCTCCCTCTCTTCCTCTGTCTTTCTTAGTCTCTCTCTCTCTCTCTCTCTCTCTCTCTCTCTCTCTCTCTTTGCCCTTCTTCGCCTCCATTTCTCTCTTCCTCCGTCCTTCTACGCCTCTCTCTCTTTTTCTCTTACTCTGTTCTTCTACGTCCCCTCTCTCTATCTCTTTCTCTGCCCTTCCACGTCTCTATCTATCTATCTCTTCATCTGTCCTTCTACGTCTCTTTCTCTTCCTCTGTCCGTCTTCGTCTCTATCCAATCTATCTATTCACCTGTCCTTCTACGTCACTCTTTTTCTCTCTTACTCTGTTCTTCTACGTCTCTCTGTCTTTCCCTCTGCCTCGGTCCTTCTAAGTTCTCATCTCTCTATCTCATCGTCTGTCATTCTACGTCCCTATCTATCTGTCTCTTCCTCTGTGTCTGCCTGCCTGCCTGTCTCATAACACGGTAATATACATTGCTTATGTTTACAACGTTCATTTCACAATGTTGACTTTTTCCCCCATGTGAATGTAACATGCACAATGATGAACGAAAGATGAGTGCCCAATTTGTGACCCTTTGAAAATAAAGTTCGTTCGTTCGTTCATTTGTTCTGTCATTCTACATCTTTATCTTTTACTATGTCCTATCTCTTTCTTCCTCTGTCCTTCTGCGTCCCTGTATCTCGTCCCCCCCCCCTCTCTCTCTCTCTCTCTCTCTCTATATATATATATATATATATATATATATATATATATATATATATATATATATATATATATATATATATAAGGACAGGGGGGAAAGGAGATAGAAGGACAGGAAAAGATATATATATATATATATATATATATATATATATATATATATATATATATATATAGCCGGCTGTCTGGCCGAGGGGTTAGCAGCTTTCTCCGTTAACCCCGAATACTCTCGTGGTCGACGTGAGCGGACGAGAATTAGAAGTGGTTCGAGTCACGCCAGTGACTTATGAGAGTATTGAGCCGGTCGCTCAGAAAGTCGTGGCGTGACGATGAGCGTAATCTAGCCTAGGAATCAACATACAGCTGAAAGATGCTGGTGTTGACCGCAATATCCTGAAACAGGATGGAAACGCGAAAAAGAATATATGTATATATTCCTCTGCCCTTCTTATACTACTACTGTTGATGCTGCTGCTACTCTCATACAACAACAACATAACAACAGTTCTATCACACATATCCATATTTGTCCTCCAAGACCACATCCAGACTATTAAGCGGTCTCCCCACTTCATATTTCCACATCTCTAGCTGTTTCCAGCACATCAACAGATAGGACATTTCTCTCCACACATCCAATAACAGCGTCCCGGTGTCTTTATTAAATGAACCGTATCCACAAGGCTAACAATATGGTCACACATACTTTCTTTCTCACTTTTTCCCTCTCGCGACACTCACTTTCAAATCTCTCTCTCTCTCTCTCTCTCTCTCTCTCTCTCTCTCTCTCTCTCTCTCTCTCTCTGTGTGTGTGTCTTTCTCTCAAATTTTTCTCTCTCAATTCTTTCTTTACAGTCCCTCACCCTCTCTCTCTCACGGTCAGTCCCATTTCTCATAACTCCCCCTTCTCTCGCTGTCTCTCTCTCTCTCTCCCTCTTTCTGAACTGTCTTTCGATTCTCTCAACTTTCTGTTTCTCTCTCTCTCAACTATCCGTCTTTCTCTCTACATTGTTTTCTTTCAACCTCCTCTCTTTCTCTCACGCATCTCTCACTTTATCTCTCAGATCTCCCTCTCTCTTTTCTCTATCAGCTCTCTCGCTTCCTCTGTCACATCTCTCTCTCTCTCTCTCTCTCTCTCTCTCTCTCTCTCTCTCATTATTTATCCCTCATATCTCTCAATGACAACACAACAGTGTTGTTTCACCCTGAAGTCAGAACACCAGGGAGTTTCTGATCGTCAGAAATCATCCTCCGCTTCTGCGAATATGTCGGCCTCTGTATCGTATTTTAACTCACCAAAGGCACTTAGGTCATGAATTTCTTGAGTCTGTCTAATTTTCTGCATTCGTCCCCTCGCCTTCTCCCCCAGAACTCTCTTACACACCACAGGCTGTTTCCCCAGGTCTCGTCCACACACCGCAAATGTTCCGGTCATTTCCAACATACATCCCACTGTTTCTCGCAATGCAGTTCTCCTATGCCTGCAAATGAACCTTTACCACAAAGCTTAACAAATATCACATCTCTATCTCCCTCCCCGTCTTCTATATCTATCTCACCCCCCACCCCGTCTCTCTTTTTCGTTCTGCATGAGGTATTATTATTGCTATGGACATATGATAAATGGGATTGAGAATAATCTATCAGAGCACACTTTGATTTAGCGGTATCAGAGCTGCGAACGTTTTGGGGAGGTGGAGGGGGGGGGGGGAGACAAAAGGAAATGAGGCAGGAACTAGAATGATGCGAACATACACACACACGCATTCACACACACACACAAACACACAAACACACACACACACACACACACACACACACACATATATATATATATATATATATATATATATATATATATATATATATATATATATATATATATATATATACACTAAACATTGGTTTGAAATGGATGCAGTTATGCTAGGTCGTCATTTGTTACGTTCCTAGTCTCTGTTCCTTAAAATATTATTGGTAAACTCAAAGACATGCATGTGATCAAGAGCGCTGAACCACTTATATATATATATAAGATTCATATATCTATATCTATAAAACAAAGTGTATGTGTATATATATGTATGTATGTAAATATGTATGTCCTTTATTTGTTCGCGAACGGCCCATCCGATTGAGATGAAATTTTCTACACGCCTTCCTTTCATTCCAGAGCTGTCAACTGTCATAGTTTTTTTCTCTTCTTCCTCCTCCTCCCTCCTCCCCCTCCCAAAATACGTACGTAAATATATGATGATGATGATGAAAGAATCCCCGAACCAAAACGCTAGGGAAAGGGAAGAAAATGACGTGACTACACAGAATCGTCACACGGCAATCATCATCATCAAGTGCCGTGCCGGCTGGCGTAGGCGTTCATGGCTCTCCGTAGATCTCAGTCTTTGGTTTTTTGGATCAACTCTGCTGCTGATATTCCTCCATGCCACGGCAATATCAATAACAATTCATCTTTTTATGTGTATCTATATCTATAAAACAAAGTGTATGTGTATATGTATATATGTATGTATGTAAATATGTATGTCCTTTATTTGTTCGCGAACGGCCCATCCGATTGAGATGAAATTTTCTACACGCCTTCCTTTCATTCCAGAGCTGTCAACTGTCATAGTTTTTTTTTCTTCTTCCTCCTCCTCCCTCCTCCCCCTCCCAAAATACGTACGTAAATATATGATGATAATGATGAAAGAATCCCCGAACCAAAACGCTAGGGAAAGGGAAGAAAATGACGTGACTACACAGAATCGTCACACGGCAATCATCATCATCAAGTGCCGTGCCGGCTGGCGTAGGCGTTCATGGCTCTCCGTAGATCTCAGTCTTTGGTTTTTTGGATCAACTCTGCTGCTGATATTCCTCCATGCCACGGCAATATCAATAACAATTCATCTTTTTATGTGTAAGGAGGTTATCTACAGTCGTGTAGAAGGGAAGAACTAGACGAGTATGAATTCGGAATGGCGAACTCTCTCCTCCTCTCTTCTTCCTCCCTCTCATCCCTCTCCCGACTCCCTCCTCCTTCTCCCTCTTTCTTCTCCCTCTTCCTCTCCCCTCCTCCTCCATCCTCCTCCCTCCTACTCCATCCGCCTCCTCCCCCTCCTCCCTCATCTTCCCTTCTCCTCCCTCTCCCTCCTTATCCCTCCTCCTCCTCCTGCCTCCCTCCTCCTCCTCCTGCCTCCTTCTCCCTCATCATCCTCACTCCTCCTTCTCCCTTCTTCTCCCTCTTCCCTCTTCCTCCTCCTCCTACCTCCTCCCTCCTCCCTTTTCCTCCCTCCTCCTCCCTCTACATCCTCCCTCCTCCTCTCCACTCTTCCTCCTACCCTCTTCCTCTTCCCCTCCTCCCTATCCCTCCTCCTCCCTTCACATTCCTCCTCCTCCCTCCTCCTCCTCATCCCTCCTTCTCCCTCCTCCTCCTTCTTCCTCCCTCCTCCTCCCTCCTCCCCCTCCTCCTTCCTCCTCCTCCCTCTCCTCCTCCTCACTCCTCCTCCTCCTCCTCCCTCTACCTCCTCCCTCCTCCTCCCTCTTCCTCCTCCTCATCCCTCCTCCTCCCTTCTCCTCCTCCTCCCTCTACCTCCTCCTCCCTTAACATTCCTCCTCCTCCCTCTTCCTCCTCCTCCCTCCTCCTCCTCATCCCTCCTTCTCCCTCCTCCTCCTTCTTCCTCCCTCCTCCTCCTCCCTCCTCCCCCTCCTCCTTCCTCCTCCTCCCTCTCCTCCTCCTCACTCCTCCTCCTCCCTCCTCCTCCCTCTACCTCCTCCCTCCTCCTCCCTTCACATTCCTCCTCCTCCCTCTTCCTCCTCCCTCCTCCTCCTCTCTCCTCCTCCCTCCTCCTCATCACTCCTCCTCCTCCTCCCTCCTCCCCCTCCTCCCTCTCCGCCTCCTCCCTCCTCCTCCTCCCTCTACCTCCTCTCCTCCCTCCTCCTCCCTCTACCTCCTCCCTCCTCCTCCCTTCACATTCCTCCTCCTCCCTCTTCCTCCCTCCTCCTCCTCTCTCCGCCTCCCTCCTCCTCCTCCTCCCCTCCTCCCCCTCCTTCTCCTCCTTCTCCCTCCTCATTCTCCCTCTTCCTCCTCCCTCTTCCTTCTCCCTCCGCCTCCTCCATCCTCCTACTCTCTCCTCCTCCTCCTCCCTTTTCCTCCCTCTCCTCCTCCTGCTCCCTTCTCCTCCTGCGTTCTCCTCCTCCCTCCTTCTCCCTCCTCCTCCCTCTTCCTCCTCGCCTCCTCCTCCACACTACTCCTCCCTCCTCCTCCTAATCCCTCCTCCTCCCTCCTATTCCTCCCTACTCCTCCTGTCTCCTCCCTCCTCCTCCCTCCTCTTCCCTCCTCCACCTCCCTCTTCCTCCTCCCTCCTCCATTTACCCAAGACAGACAGACAGTCAGACAGATAGTCGGGAACGGGATCTTATATGACTACTTATATAATTTAAATGAGATGCTCTCCACCATGGGATGGGCCGGGTCAGACAGACAGACAGACAGACAGATAGATAGATAGATAGACAGACAGACAGACAGACAGACAGACAGACAGACAGACAGACAGTCGGGAACTTATATGACTACTTATATGAATTAAATGAGATTCTCCCCACCAGGAGTTGGGCGATGCCGGGCCGGGTCAGACAGACAGACAGATAGATAGTCGGAACGGGAACTTATATGACTACTTATATGAATTAAATGAGATTCTTCCCATCAGGGTCTGGGCGAAGACGGGCCGGGTCAGACAGACAGACAGACAGATAGACAGACAGACAGACAGACAGATAGTCGGTAACGGGAACGAGAACTTATATGACTACTTATATGAATTAAATGAGATGCTCCCCACCAGGGTCTGGGCGAAGCCGGGCCGGGTCAGCTAGTTTACATATAATTAAGCAGACACGTGTTCAAAATAAGTGTTAGTGTTAGATTATTATTATTATTATTATTATTATTATTATTATTATTATTATTATTATTATTATTAATATTATTATGATTGCTGACATTTTAACTGCTTTACTTGTATTTGTAGTAGTAGCAGCAGTAGTAATAGTAGTAATTAGTGTGGTATTGCAATTAGTTTATTAGTAGCAGTATTAGTAGTAGTAATAGCAGTACTATAGTAGTAGAAGAAGAAGTAGTAGTAGTAGTAGTAGTAGTAGTAGTAGTAGTAGTAGTAGTAGTAGTAGTAGTAGTAGTAGTAGTAGTAGTAGAAGTAGTAGTAGTAGTATCAATTAGTAGTAGTAGTAGTAGTAGTAGTAGTAGTAGTAGTAGTAGTAGTAGTAGTAGTAGTAGTAGTAGTTTGTAGTAGTAGTAGTAGTAGTAGTAGTAGTAGTAGTAGTAGTAGTAGTAGTAGTAGTAGTAGTAGTAGTAGTAGCAATTAGTAGTAGTAATAGTAGTAGTAGTAGTAGTAGTAGTAGTAGTAGTAGTAGTAGTAGTAGTAGTAGTAGTAGTAGTAGTAGTTGTAGTAGCAGCAGCAGCAGCAGCAGCAGCATCAGCAACAGTAGTGGTAATAGGTGTAGCTGACGAAGTAGTATTAGTTTTAGTTATAGTAGCATTACAAGCAGTAAAAGTTTAATTTCAGTAGTAGTATTAATTGTAGTAGTGATAGTAGTAGTAGTAGTAGTAGTAGTAGTAGTAGTAGTAGTAGTAGTAGTAGTAGTAGTAGTAGTAGTAGTAGTAGTAGTAGTAGTAGTAGTAGTAGTAGTAGTAGTAGTAGTAGTAGTAGTAGTAGTAGTATTAGTAGTAGTAGTAGTAGTTGTTGTTGTTGTTGTTGTTAATGTTCCTGGTGTTGTTGTAATTGTAGTGACAGTAGCTACAGAAGTAGTTTGCATGAGCTCAACACAAATTGGAAGTATCTCAGGATCTTGTATATTGAAAGCAAGAATATGCAATGAGATGTTCGTTCTTGAACTAAGTAGTTCAAAACAATAACTGTGGAATTTAGATAAGGATGTTGAGGGTGTGTGATGGGTGACATATGGCAATGAGGTCGTTCCGTGATTAGAGCCATGTTCAGTGAAGGGCCACCTGCATGATGTTGATAGTGAGAATACATCTGACAGCTGGAAGTGTGGGCCCAGCATCATTATGATGGTGAGAATACATCTGTCAGATAGAAGTGTTGGACCAGCATCATGATGATGATAAGAATACATCTGACAGCTGGAAGTGTGGGACCGGCATCTTGATGATGATGAGAATATAACTGACAGCAGGAAGTGTAGCCTGGTCACTATATTATACAAAAGAAAAAGATACGTGAAATAAATGGACACATAAAACAGCAGAATGGAAAGACAACAATTAGCTTTATGTGGGGAAAATACTATCAACGGGAGGCAAAGGTAGAAAAATCTAGAATATCAAAGGTGGAAACAATATGGGGAAATGCCTAATCGAGTAGGTAGTGAACTTAGTTGTTATTTCCGTCTTCAATCATTATCAATGTGTGTTGGAAGTATGGTAACGCCTCGATCTGAGGGAAACGGCTGAACGCCTCTAAGCCATTAACCCTTGGATGTGAGAGCATAACCGATACTCACCTACTGCAAAACGGAGCTCAGCACGTTACATGCTTAGTTCAGATACTTGTTCGAAAGCTCTCAGCTCGGGGATATGAGGGATCCCCGGATGAGAGGGCCTGGCCGTTTCTCGCCCACTGACGCACGGAGGTAAGGTGCTGAGCCGGCAGCACATGTACCCTACCTCGTGAGCGAGTACAAAAGGTAAAAAAGCGACCCAGTCGCACAAAATGGTTAGAAGAAAGTCTATATCTATACTCATAGTGTGAGTGTAGACAAAGGTAGAAAATCGTCTCATTAACATGAAATGAAACGCTTGGCTAGCGAATCCATCGCGTGGAAGTCCGAAGCGAAAGCTTACCCAGTGGACGTCGTCCGCAGACTGATCGATCCTGGTTTGTGTGGTGGCTAACGAAATGCCCAATATATGGAAGTGAGGAATTAAAGCAGCCATGAGCAAGATATGACGATTCCTCGGAAGAGCCCAGTCTCAGAGCAATGTGTGCCGGCTCTGCAATTATGCAAGCCTCCTTTGATAGCGGGGAATGCCCATGGTCTGCCACTGCTGGGATGTGGACGGCACCACAAAAGTGAGTCCCCCAGGAATGCAACCTGGTCAAAAATGCACGCTAAAGTCGGATGTGTTGGCCTAAGGGTTTCGGCCCAAGGGCGCATAACTTAGACACACCGCATTCACATCTGAAAAAAACAAACACACACCGGATGAACGCAGAAGAAGAAGAAGAAGCTTAAATAATCCATCTAACCGCTTCACAATTGATTGTGGAAGACGAAGTTTCAGAAATTCAAATCAAAGTATTTCCTTGGTGAATGTAAACACAGTAGCCATAGATAAAATATTGCATGATGTCTTGCCTGGCACCGCATCTCGTCAGAGTTGTATATGTGTTTCTGTCTACTGTGTTTAAATCCACTAAGGGGATACGTTGTTTTGACTTTCTATGCCACAGTCTAGTGTCTATAACAGTGTCACTCATCCGTATAACAAACCGGAAAAATGCGGCGAGAGCATAATGGGTATATGTCGCTGTCAATCATTGGCACAAGAGGTCGGGGAAAGTGCACTGGTACACACATGCGCGCGCGAGTATAATTTACTAGAAACTTCGACATTATCTGTTTGTAGGATGGAAAAATACCAGCCTAACTACTGGTTGAGGCTTAACTGTTGGTGAATAGTGTGTGTGTGTGTGTGCGCGTGTGTGTGTGTGTGTCGGCGGGCGGGGGGAAGGGTATGTGGGTGTGCATGTGTGCCGCTGTGGGTAGTGCGACAAGCAGGAAATGAATCTGATGTGATAGCATCATCTCATCCCGTAACCCCGGACGTGGTTCGAAGAGGTGTCATGATGAAACCACCAGTAATGAGAGTCCTCTGGTGCCCTCATGTCTTCAGCCACGCACACAAGTGCATAATTTCCATTCATTAGTGTTATCAGTTCAGTATTTTATCTGTCTTCCTCTTCTCCGTGTGTTCTCGGCGGATCTGTCGAGAATTGCCGTTGAGAGGGTAGCATGACGTGCAACGTACTCAAACAAGGCAAGATGTCGACGTTTTCGGGAATGATGAAAGTGGTTTTGGTGGCGTCTATACCTATTCACTTTACCTCTATCATTGATATTAGTTTTGTGCTCGCCATACCAAATGCTAAAATCTGTCCTAAAATATGTGTAATCTTGGCTGGATATTTCACTCTGTTTATATAAGACCTTTATGAGGAAAGATAAAAGCAAATATAAGACACAGATTATGGTCGTCACTAGGAAGAAGGAAATACCATAATGTAAACAGGTAAAAGGGAATACAATATTCTTAAACAAGTAAATCGGTACAACAATCTCGGAACAGTTGTAACATCTGATGGGAGATGCCTTGCAGAGATTAGAACAAGAATCGCCATAGCCAAAGTAGGCTTTTGCAAGATGTAAAACATACTAACGAATAAAAAGATATCAAATGAAACGAGAAAAAGAGTGTTGACGTTCTACATAGAATCTGTGCTTCTGTATGGATGTGAAGTGTGGACAATAAGCAGATAAGCTGAAAAAATATATAATGGCTGTGGAGATGTGGTTACTGGAAGAAAATGAAAAGAACACCATGGAAGGACAGGAAAACCGATGACCAAGTCCTACAAGAAACAAATGAAAACATTACGTTAGACGTAGACAGTCACAGTTTTTTTTTTTGACACGTTATGAGAAGAAATAATTTGGAAATCTTGGTGAAAACTGGCAAGATTAAGGGGAACAGAACAAGGAGAAGCCAGAGAAGTAAATACCTGGGTGGCTTGGCTACGTGCTATGTTCCAGACAAGAACACAGAACTGATCCACGACTCTGGTGATCATGTGAGATCGCGAAACATGACCACCCTCGCGTTTCGGCACGGCACAAGATGATTATGATATAAGAGAATGTATACTACAAGTAACGTGTAGAGTTTGATCTTGATAGACATCAATTTCTCCATTTCGCCTATTACTTGTATGTGTATAGGCATATTGCATTTAACGTGTCTTTTTCTCATGGTTTTACAATGTTTGTCCTCATCTTTGACCATGATATTCTCAACATTTCTTGTTAAAACACGTCTCCACTTTCTCTGGCCACTTCACAGTTTCGTAACTCACTGTCCCTTATTTGAAGTGAGGGAGGAACGGGAGGCAATTGGACGCACGTACAATATAACAATATAAATAATAGTATTGTGGGGACAAATCAGCGACATCTGAAATTAGTCGCCTTTAGTTATCTTGTTTGTATATAATCCATAGGTAGTTATAACAATTGAATATAAGTCTAAGTATTTTAGTTTGCATAATTTGTTAACATTAATCTCTCTGGGCGATGATTTAAAAAAAAAAGAAAGAAAAATAGGTTATTACTGCTATCATTGTTGTCATTATTATTATTATTATTATTATTATTATTATTATTATTATTATTATTATTATTATTATTATTATTATTATTATTATTATTATTACCTAAAGAAGTAACAGGGCCTGGCCGAAAGGATAAGAGTTCTCGTCCTTAAACTTCCGGTAATCTGATGGTGGGGTATCGTATCAACCCGTAAACCGGCATACATCTGGATTTAAATGTTGACTTCTTTTTCAGAAAGCAATGGCAAACTCATTCATTCATTCATTCATTCATTCATTCATTCATTCATTCATTCATTCATTCATTCATTCATTCAGTAGCATGCCCTTTGCAGAACCTCGCTCCCATAACAACCTTCCGGAAAACCTCTCGATCATAAGCAAGATGTCCCGCGTCCGATACACCGATCTGGAGATCATGGCAAACTACTGAACGTAAAATTGCCTACAAAATCATCCTAACCGCAACATCATGCAAGGAACGCGCAGCACTTTATTTTTAAATAGCAACGGTTGTAATCGACATTGTAGAGCAGGTGTGGGGAACATTTTCTCTGCCCAAAGGGCCATTTGGCTATTTATAACATCATTCGAGTGACCCATAAAATTATCAGCTTACAAATTTTCCTGCTATATTTGGTAAAACATTTAATTAACTCACCCCTAAGCTGATGACTAGACCTGTTTCTCTATTGTGAGGAGAGTGATGGTAACTGCAGCGCAGCCGGCTGCTTGCGATGGCAAGTTTTGAAAAGAATGGAACGCAGCAGTAAGTTGTTTCGAAAACTAATGCATATTTAAATGCATGTCTCCTTAAAGTAAAACATTCATCATTGTTTATCTAAATGTTATAGAACTCAAGAAGCGGAAGGTTACTGCACCTATTTTTCGCTGATCATCACTTTGCAGTTGAATATTTTCGTATTGTGGGTTAACAGGCATATTTCCTGATTGTACCGCATTGACCGGTGTAGCAAAGAAGTTCAATTCCATTTGTTTGTTTTTCACGTCTTCGAATCCTTCATTAAATGCCTCAATTAGTTTCACACATTTCATAAGTGTAGAAGACTACCTAAGCAGTGAAATGCACCACGTTATTCTTTTTGAGTTGAACTTTCCAGAGCCTTAATTTAGTTTAATTTGATTTCACGTTTAAAACCAGAGAGCTGAGAAGCTGGTTAGGGCTCTGCATCTTGCCATTCAGCTCTGAGAGGTTCTTGGTAATGTCCAAAATGAACGCTCAATCACACAGCCACTTGTTGTCATTGAGTTCCTTGATCGGTTTTCCATTCATCTCAATGTGATGCTGGACTTGATCCAGAGTTCCTAAAAACGCATGAACATAATCCTGCGTCTCAAACACAACACTACATAGTGATAAACAAGATCACCGTACTCTCTAAGAAAGCCCATAGATTTATTGCAATTCGAGTCCCGTCTGCGGTTGCCTTGGCATGGACAGACCAAACTAAAAGGCGGGCCTTATACGGCCCGCAGGCCGGACGTTCCCCGCCCCTGTTAGAGATGGTGATAATTGTAGATCAGTGGTTCTCAACCGGTGGAGAATCCCCCCTCCCCCACCCACGGGGGAATGTTAGAGTTTATAGGGGGGGGGGGGGGGGTTAAGATTATTTCAAGATCGTGTTAATACAAGAACTGGTTACTTGATATTGTTTTGTTTTTCAAGATCATGTTAATACAAGAACTGGTTACTTGATATTGTTTTGTTTTTCCTTCCATACTTTACAATTCTGTACTTCTCGCCCTTCTGAAATTTGTTTTATAACGTAAGTAGACCCGCAAATCACATTGTATGTAGACGTCTAGACTTGTTCTAGTATGTGTTATTAAATTTAGCTTCCATTGTTACGTATACTATGTAGGGTCGGGGGTGGGGGATTTATAGGGAGGAAATAAGAAAGGGGGGAAATAACATGATGAACATATGGTGAAGGGTGCATGGGCCTAAAAAGGTTGAGAACCACTGTTGTAGATGATGATGATGATAATGATGATGATGATGATGATGATAATAATAATAATAATAATAATAATAATAATAAATATTATTATTATTATTATTATTATTATTATTATTATTATTATTATTACTACTACTACTAGTTGTCCTAGTAGTAGCAGTAGTTGCAGGAGTATTAGCAGTAATAATAGTAGTAGTAGTTGTTATATCGCTAAAAGCATCAGTTGTCGCAGTAGTAATAGTAGCAGTAGTGGTAGAGTGTTAGTTTCTGTTGCAAGACTAGTGACTAGTTGCAGTATTTAAAAATTGTTTGCATATCCTTTACAGGATATTGCTGTCAACATCAGCATCTTTCAGCTGATTGTTGATTTCTTAGCAAGATTACGCTCAGTAGTTTGCCATTGCTTTCTGAGCGGCCGGCTCACATACCCCGTAAGTTACCGACGCGATTTGAACCACTGCTGATTCTCACCGTCGTCACGTTACTTATGAGAGTATACGAGATTATGGAGAAAAGTCGCTAACCTCTAGGCCAGGAAGCCGGCAGTTGCAGTATAAATAATAATATTAGTGCTAATAGTATCATTTGAAGATGGTGTTGCTAACGATGTCACGATGATAACATTAAAAGCATAGAGGCAAATGCATTTAATAAATAATATATTTTCCCAATTGTACAACATTCAAACTGAGCTGGCTGCATTAGAGAGAAACAGAATTCTTTGAAAAAATAGGAACAATTGACGACAATTTCGCCCTCAAAAATGTACATTTCGGCTGAGTTCCTTCCCTTTCTTGGCCATTGCCTTCACTCAGTGTACGTGTTATCGTCTAACGACGCGCTTCTGAAGTAGAATAAAGAAGACTCAGCTTTAATACACAGTAGTTCTTTCACTATATTTATATTCTATTCGTCTATAATTTCAGATCAGGGAGTGGAGATCAGTGGCCGAATAGACAAGAGAGCTCGTTCTTAAACATCCGGTGCGTTCTTACCGAGTTGACGGGTTCAACCCCCTACACTGGTCAGTTTGACTAAAATGTTGACTTCCCGTCCTTGACGTGGGGACGTAAACTGCAGGTACCTCTGAAGTCGGAATGGGTTCGCTTGATGGCAAGGGACACTGGTAATAGACAAAGCTAACACACGGGGAAAAGGTCAGTGCTACTAGAAATAGCTGCACGTAATGGACTACTCTTGAGTTCAAAGCAATCATAACAGACATAGATTGGTACTCAAACTCAGCGGCGGACTGGCCGTCATGACAGCTTACCTCAGAAGTGGACCCTGTGGGTCCCTGCCGTAGTGGGTTTCCTTAAACATTAGATACGCATTTTAAAATGTTAACGAACGTACTTTTTTAACAGCTTTGTCTCCTGGCAACCAAAATGTTTAGTCCGCAATGCAATGCTATTTCTAACACAATTTAAAAAAAATAAATCTAACCTTTCCGGGGATAATAATAGATCATGTACATATCTATGCCTGGGAAAATTACTTTTACTTTATCTTTTCACACATAACAGTTATTATAACTAAATTACGGTAATTGGAACGGCATAAAAAGTTAACACATTCAATAAAACAAAGCACAAACATCACAAGCATAAATTAAGTCTGTGGATAGAAAGATCAACACAATTATGCTGAATAAAATGGTATATATAATTTTTAAAAATAAAATGGTATATATATTTTAAAAAAATAATTAAATGTTGATGTCTCAATTTTCATAAACGCAGCAGGTGAAAGCAATGTATCGAGATTTTCTGCCGCATGCTAATTGGTTCATGTCTTAAGTTGACTTCCCAAGACGTTTCCTTGTAGTCATTTGAGGCTGGATCGACCTGGGTTTCGAGGGTAATTAATAATTAACACAAAATTCGCTCTGGTGAGGATTTGAACTGTGTTTTATGTAATACTGTGGCTTGTCAAACACAACGGCACGATTCCTCGTCATACCGAGTCAGGGATTCCACATCAGTTGAGGGCGATTTGAAAGCAGATTGCCTTGCGTTGTTTTCATTGATATGAGGGGTCGGCTGTTAAGGATGTAATGGTAAACTATTAAACGATATTGCCTAATAAATCAAAGCGGTCAATAAATGGTTGGATTGATTGCAACCGTGTGTTAGGAACATGAACGTAATAGCGAAGCCGAAATTCAAAGATAACTCCACCCTCCCCTATTCCATTAATGGGTAATAATATTTAATTTTTTTTTCTGTTTCACTCTTCACACGGGGCATTGAGGAGCATTGTGTGTGATATTCACTGTCATAGGAACGGAGCAGTTTGGGGCTACCCTTTGCCGTGAAGTTGGACCCGCGACTAACTAACGAATTTATTTGTGTGTTCATTGCTTCCGTTAACTCATTATGCACCCATTATCCCAAAAAAAAAAAAAATGCACTGTTCATTCCTTGGTTATTACATTGATAATACACTATTGTTTGTTGTAATTTTAACTCTTGTGTGTCCCATGCTTTTTTTTTTTTTTTTAAAACTGATAAATGTCTGAGCTATAAATCGTCAAAATAATAACACTCTGGGGTATAATAAGATACAGTAACTGAACGGGTTACAATAAGATAAATTAGCTCTACGGGATACAATATGATAAAGTAGCTCTACGGGATACAATAAGATAAATTAATACACTGGGGTATAATAAAATATAGTGAATCTATGGGGTATAGTTAGATAAAGTTACTCTCTCGGAATTCACCTAAAAAGATACGACATTACGTTTTCTCGCATACCGCGTGACCGAAAAAGAACTATTAATACAGCAAAGTATTGTTAGGATCAATGCCTGTAACTAGCAGCCGCGGTATCTTAGCTAGACCCTTGCCTGCCGGCTCGGTGGTCATGTGTGCGAACCCGCTTCCACTCTGATTGTTTCATATTGATCTGTGCTCCCAGGGCCAGCCAGCTTAAAATGGGTCCCGAGAAATGTCCTGAGAAGTAAAGACGGCTGTTGTGACCACATCACCCACACAATCCGATTGCTCTAAAAATAATATGAGACTACCGCCATATGCTCAGTGTGTCTGTGGGCGTGTGTGAGAGCCCTTTTTAACTTAAATACACGAGGGACATCCAAGACGTATCCACATCACACAGGCGTGCAAAGTTATTGGGGCCAAAATTCACGCTAGGTGAAGAGAACTGGTGAATATTGGGATCTGTGGAGTTATATGAACAGACGGCGTCAACACCAACCTAGTACTAACGTACTTAAGTCGAAAGGGTCGACCTCACTGCATCCCCATCAGGATGACGAGAGTATCGCACAAAGTACGAGATCCGTTGCTGTATCGATGTTCCCCAGGAGTTCCAGAAAACTGCACTTGTGCTCTGACCCACACAGTGCGGAGAAGGAACTAAGTAAGTCACAACTGCCTAGGATAATACCGTTAAAATGAGGACGCTATTTTATGATCGGTTTTCACAAGTCTTTCCCGATTGCCAGTGTATGTACACTATCAGGCGTTCGTATACAATGACAGACTTGGGAGCAATCAGCGCACATCCAGTCACCATTTCACTGTTGTGTTTTATTTCATCCAGACGACATAAAATGTATTCATTTCGCATGCTGTCTGTAAAAACGTGAACAGTTGCAATCGTGTTTGTTGTATCTATTGCATGATTCGCTGTCTGTATAAAGGACAATAAAATGCAAAAGAAAAGGTTAATAATAAAACATTATCCATCCATCATGTGCCATGCCGGTAAGTGTGGGCGGTCATGTTCTGCCATCTCACTCGATCAACAGAGTCGTGGATCAGTTCCGTGTTTTTGTCTCGACCATGCCACAAGGCCAAGCCATCCAGATACTTGTTTCTAGGTCTTCCCCTTGGTCTGTTCCCCTCGATCTTACCAGTTGTCACCAAGTTCTCCAAATCATTTCTTCTCATAACATGCCCAAAAAATTGTGACTGTCTACGTCTAATGTCTCTGATCAGTTTACGATCTTCATTTGTTTCTTGAAGGACTTGTTCATTGGTCTTTCTGGCTGTCCATGGTATTCTTTGCATTTTCCTCAGAAACCACATTTCTACAGCCATCAGATGTTTCTCAGCCTGGCTGCTCATTGTCCAAGCTTCACATCCATATAAAAGTACAGGTTCTATGTAGCATCTCAACACTCTTTTTCTCGTTTCAATTGACATCTTTTTATTGGTCAGTATGTTTTTCATCTTGCTAAAGGCTACTTTTGCAATGGCGATTCTTGTTCTAATCTCTTCAAGGCATCTCCCATCAGATGTTATTACTGTTCCGAGGTAATTGTACCTATTCACTTGTTGAAGAATATTCCCATTTACTTGTATATTACACTGTGGTATTTCGTTCTTCTTAGTGACGACCATAATCTGTGTCTTTTTACAATTTAATTCTAACCCTTGTTGTTCACTGTGTGTAACAACCGCATCTACTAAATTTTACAGGTCCTGTTCATTGTCTGCAATCAAGACTGTATCATCTGCATATCTAATGTTATTGATGCATCGTCCCCCAATGTTGATTCCTTCCATATTTTCAATATTTCTGAAAATATTTTCACTGTACAGGGAAAACAGATCTGGAGACATTACACATCCCTGTCTCACACCTCTCTTAATAGGCTGATATTGGCTTACTTCATTATCAACTCTTATGGCAGCTTGTTGTTTCCAATATATGTTTTTTACAAGTCTAAGGTCTTTCCCATCAATTTGTAGATCTTCAAGCATCCTTATCATGTTGACATGTCTCACTTTATCAAAAGCCTTTGTGTAGTCAATGAAGCAAAGGTGTAGATCTTTGTTTACTTCTATAGAACGTTCGATTACGGTTCTCAGTATATACACAGCATTTACTGTACCCTTGCCTACTACAAACCCACATTGTTCTTCTCCTATTTCAGGTTGTATTTTCCTCCTAACTCTTTGCATGATAATTCTTAGCAAAATCTTCGTGATGTGACTCATTATACTAATTGTTCGATGTTGATCACATTCCAAGGCTCCTGATTTCTTTGGGATTGCAATAAATACAGAATTACATAACTCATGAGGTATGTTTCCAGTATCATATATTGTATTAAGCAGACTGGTAACTTTATCTATTCCATATTCTTCTAAAGCATTAATCATTTCTGTTGTGACGCTGTCTGGACCGGGGGTTTTGCCAGATTTCATATGATTAAGATCATTCTGAACCTCCATCTTCAAAATTGCTGGCCCTTCATTGTTATTTTGAACAATATATTGTTCGTCTCTGCTATCGTCATAAAGGTTTTTCACGTAATCTGACCATACATGTAAAATCTGATCTTTTTCTATTATGACTCTTCCATCTTTTGTCTTTAGGCAGCCTGCTGATGTACGTGTTCTTTGATTAGTAATCTCCTGAATTCTTTTGTGCATTAGTTTCGCATTTTTACTGTTGTGTTGTTTTTCAATTTCTCTGCAATTTTTCTCAAGCCATGTTTCTTTAGCCTCCTTACATAAGGTTCTGACTTTTCTGTGAATTTCTTCATATTTGGCAGGATTATTTTTGTTCTGTCTTCTTGTTTCCATTAGTTGTAAAATTTCTTCAGTCATCCATGTCTTACGGCCCACTTTCTTTACTTTTGGAATAGTTTTTTTCTGCTGCACAACTGATTGAATTCTTCAGCATTTCCCATTGATCATCTACATCTTGAAATAGGATCTCTAGATCAGACAATAAATCAAATTTGTTCTTTACTTCTATGTTAAAATTATCTTGTATTTCTTTGTCAGTTTTCAATTTGCACAAGTCATATTTAGGGTTTCCTGCTGTATACTTGACTTTCTTTAACTTTACCCTCAATGTGCCAGTAATTAATCTGTGATCACTGTAACAGTCTGCATTTGGAACTGTTTTTACAACTGTTAATGCATTTCGAAACCTTTTGCTTATCAGGATGTAATCTATCTGGTTTTTAATCCTGCTGTCTGGACTCCTCCATGTCCATAATCTTCTAGGATGTTGTTTAAACCAGGTGTTTCCTACAACCAATTCTTGTTCTTTTGCCCATTCTACAAGTCTGTAACCTCTTTCATTTCTCTCTCCCAAACCATGGTTGCCTACACTGTATCCATCGCTTTGCTTTCCTATTTTTGCGTTGAAATCACCCATTATGATATTTATTTCTGATTTTTGACAGTTCTTCAAAGCAGACTCCATGTCATTATAAAATTCCTCTATACTTTCTTCACTGCTTTCACTTGTTGGGGCATATACTTGAATTACATTTATTTTAAAAGGTCTTCCGTTTAATTTTACTAATAGAACTCTGTCTGACACAGCCCAATATCCTTTGACAGAATTTGATGTTTGCTTATCTAATATAATGGCTACACCTCTTTGCTGTTCTTCTCCCCCCGAGTAAATAATCTTACAATCCTCTCCTGTCCTTATCCCTGCTCCTCTCCATCTCGTTTCCGATATTCCTAATATGTTAATCTTCTCTCTCTCCATTTCTTTTTTGATGTCCTCCAACTTTCCATCTGCATTCATTGTTTTAACATTCCAAGTTCCTACTTTCAATGATATTAATCTTTTGCACCTAGTAGCCTGTTGACGGTCTGGAGTCACCTGGTGCGCATGACTATCCCTACCGGGCGAGGCTGCTCCTATGGAGCACCCATTTACGCCGTTTCTCTGATTATCGATAAGTGAACACAACATGATTTTCTTGGCATGTGTAAAGAAGGTAGTTTGCCATTGCTTTCCTTCCCAGCAGTGACCATACTGGTCAGTGACCGTAGCCATTGTCTCCTCAAAAAAGGAGATCCTCTGCCTACCGTCGTGAAGGTGTAGACCATAACCTACAACTATCTGTCGGCTGCTCTTCATCTTCATCCACCACCTGCACCCATGGCTTCACGTAACCATGATCGGGGGGCTAAACGGGTACTCCACCTTGCCCAAGGGTTTTATGGACATAAAAAAGTAACATAACTACGAAATACATGAATGGTGTAAGCAACAACTCATCACAGTTTAAACAACGAAGTTGCAAACTGCGGATTAGACAATTGATTGCCTGGAATATTGCACTATTTTTTGCCAAGTGAATCTCTCTTCATGTCTCATCTCATCATTTTCCTCTTGTACCTTGCGGTGTCGAGGTGAAGTATAAACAACGGGAGAGAGACCCCTTATGGGCTTCATGTATCGATATTCTCATGGACTCTGTTATTCCCTGTGTCCATCGTTTACGTGGTCGGCCTCTTCCTCTGCTTCCATCTGGTCTGATCTGGTTATCCTTCTCTATAGCTCCTCACATCCCCTTCTTGTAAGGGCTTTATTACTTTCTCCCAACTTTTACGTCTCCGGCGACACGTCAACGTGTATACGGTGCCGATCACTGAACAACAGTTGGACGAGAGGGGTAGGACTCTGTCATTTGCTGACGACATTCTCGTGTATCGACAGGGTCGAGATAGACAGGCGGTTGCCAATGATATGCAGGGCGAACTAGATCTAATTTCCTCATGGTGTGCTGATGCCGCTGCCCTTGTCAACCCTGCAAAGGCATCGGTTACATGGTTCTCCCTAAACAATAATATTGTGAACACAGACCTGCCGGCAGTAAGAATGGATGGGAGAATTTTGACAATGTCAATGACATATCTTGGCGTGAGGCTTGATCGTAGCCTGTCCTTCAAAGATCATGTCGATTATGTCATAACGAAAGCTCGAAAAGGTTTGTCAGCAATGAGAGTCATGGCGACTGCCAATATCGAGCAAAGACTGTTAATACTTTTTTTCCAAGGACTGGTGCTTTCATCCATCGAGTATGCCCTGGCCATCCTCACTGTCAGCCCTACACAGATTGGAAGACTTGAAAAAGTACAAAACGAATCCATGCGCATCATTTTGGGCTGCACTAGAGACACCAGCTGTGTAGCAATGAGATACCTCTTTGACTTCCTGATAATGAATCATAGGATCAAGATCTGGAGAGCTCGTGCATACTTAAAAATAAGTGCAGATGAACAGCACCCTCTGCATGACGCTATAATCAGAGAAAATGGCGACAGGCTAAAGAGGGGCAAATCATGGTTGGGTCGGGCGGAAGATGTCGTCAGACACGTCTGCAGTCTTACCAGTATCAACCCCGGCAAGGAATGAGTGCAGGTTCCTCCAGCTTTTAAGTGCACTTTCTCCTGCATTATCACACTCGACAGACGGTGCAGAGAGCAGAACCCTGCCGCTGTCAATGCAGAGGTCAACGCGCTCATCTATGAACACTCAGATAGCCCCGAAGTGCTCATCTATACAGATGGATCTGTTGTAAAGCAGCAGAGAAGTGCGTGGGCATTTACAGCCCGTTCAGCGGGCCGAACCGTTCAAGAAACCAGTGATGCCCACTCTATGACCACGAGCAGCACGACGATGGATGTGATGGCAGTTACACAGGCTTTCATGTGGCTGGAATCACAGCATTATACCAACGTGTGTGTACTAAGTTATTCAATGAGCATGATTCGGAAGGTTGAATCTGGATCTGTAGGTAGACAGTGGACTGAGTCACTGCGGAAGTCTGATGTCCGTAATGTCACCTTCATCTTCGTCCCGGGACATACGGGAGTCGAGGGAAATGAACGAGCTGATAAACTGGCTGGCTCTGCACCCCCTATGGATGGCCAGCCCATGGATCGTGCCGATGTTATTAACGTCCTTAAAGATATGTCGAGAGCAGAGGACTTTGACGTCAGTAAATCCACATCGCTGTCCAGGATGAAAGACTTGGGAGTAAGAATTGGCAAGACCAGACGCGAGAGGTACATCGAGAAAACGAGGTGCCTTGTCAGCCAACACAGAACTGGCACTATTAGCCACCGGACGCTGATGCATATGCTTGGGGGAGGATCTGAGCACCTATGAACCTGTCCGGAGTGCAATGAAGATACCCCAACTGATAATTGATAACTGATTTTACGTCTCCGACGACTTTATCAGGATAATAACGACTTCCGCCAAAAAGCCCATGAAATGTTGGATTTCTTCCACCTTCGTGTTTATCCTGATAAAGTTTTGTCTTCAGCTCTTTACCACTGTCAGTCTATCAGTCTTGCCGAGGCTCTCTCCTCCAGGCCTAAACCACCAAATAATAGGCCGATCCTTTCACTAACCTACCATCCCCATAATATTGCTGCCAAGAATATTCTCCTAAGGCACCTATCTATTCTCCAGGCAGACCCGATCATTCGCGATGTCATTTCAGAGGCCTCCCTGGCGGCTTACAGGCGGGATCGTAACCTCAGGGATGTGCTGGTCCATAGCAGTCTATCCCCAACTTCAACAGTCTCTTCCTGGCACGATGGCTTGTTTTCGATCACGTTGTAAGAAATGTCCATATGTACTTCAAACCCAGAGTCTGGCATTCTCTAAGACCACTTTCCACATTCGTAAGGGTTTCTCATGCACGAGTCGCAACGCTATCTATGCGATCATCAGCACACGTTGCGACATGAGATATATTGGAGAACTAGTTCTACGTCTTACTGACAGATTTAGACAGCACCTATATGATACCAACAGTGGTGCCCAGAAACCGGTATCCACACACTTTACCAGTTCTGACAACTTTGGCGTGGCAGGCATACAAGTGACGGCGCTCAAATCGTGCGCATCTCACGAAAGTGATCGTAAGACATTGGAAAACAGCCTCATCTTCCAGTTGGGTTCACTCTCCCCTCACGGCGTCAATGCCCAACATAGTTTCATTTATTTCTAACCTCTCCCCCCCCCCTTTTCCATCCCCGAAGTTGTATAGCACACTAGAAGAACATGGGGAGCATATCCTTTACAGGACGTAGCAATCAACCCCAACATAACTTTTGCCGTTTGTGATTTCTTGGCAAGTTTGCGTTCGGTGGTTTGTCAGTGCTTTCTGAGCAATCGGCACACATGCCACGGTATTCCTACACGGTATGCAAGAGTGCGAAATACACCTTCGCCACAGAGCAGGCTATAGTTCACTGCTAATCCGCTTTTCACCGTCCCCGCATTCCCCCCACCGGCGGCTAAGCCAATCAGTCGCCCATCGACCCGTTTAAACAATACATCTGATTCTTTCTATTCACATCAAACGGTAAGCGCTTAATGCGCATTCGACATTCAGATAAGTATCCTTTCTATTTTCATTTAGTGTTTCTCGTGTAGTTGTGTGTCTGTTTGTGTTTGTTCTGTGCTGATGAAGGTTTTGGCCGCAACGTCCATTTTGTTTCTTTTAA
>OY992880.1:100703569-100733569 GCA_963921405.1 Cepaea hortensis | reverse complement strand
GAGGGGGGGGGGGGGAGAGCATTAGAATTTTAGAAAGGCTTAGGTGGGGCATAGCACAAAAAAGGTTGGGAAACACTGGGCTAGATGCTCGTCTGTCTGTCTGCCCCGTGGTCATGGTTTCACCCGGCACCGTATGGATGAAGCCAAATAGTCTCATTTCAAAGGTCACACTTCTGAATATTCCTCATGTCAAGCAATCTTCTCTCAAAGAAGTAACTAAATGATCGTTTGTCTTTATCGCTCCAACAATAATAGTATTTACATGTTGTATGGGTATTACAAAATGCTGTAAAAGTTAGTAAAATAAAACATAAATAATTAAACATAAAGGGTGCTTTTACACGCCTACGTGCGCACTGGGCATATTGCGTTACATCCGTATTTGTATAGACCAATCGGCACTCAGTGAGTGATGTGGTCAATATTTGTATAGACCAATCGGCACTCAGTGAGTGATGTGGTCAATATTTGTATAGACCAATAGGCACTTGGTGAGTGATGTGGTCAATATCAGGCCTGTCGCATTTGCTTCCCAAGACATTTTCTGCTACTCATTATTGTCTGGGAGCCCACAACAATTTGGTGTCGTACAAATTCGAATCCGCCCGACGAGGGTCGAACCTATGACCACTGGGCATACAGATAAGCGTAAGCCACAACGGTAACATGGTCCAATAGTGATGTGGTCATTACTAATGTTGTATGGGTGTTGTAACAGTTGTCTAGTCATTAATAATTGTGTTCGGGTGTTGTAACAGTGATGTGGTCCTTAGTAATGTTGTATGGGTGTTGTAACAGAGATGTGTTCATTAGTAATGTTGTATGGGTGTTGTAACAGTGGTGTGGTCGTTATTAATGTTGTGTGCATGTTGTTACAGTGATGTGTTCATTATTATGAAATTACCAGTCATAGCTCACGTTTGAATGTAGACAGGAATGTTTGAATGCAAATAGGAATGCTGAATATAGATACATTATTGAATGTAGATAGAAATGATTGAATGTAGGTAGGAATGTAGATTGACATGACCTAATGTAGATAGATTCACTACAACCAAGATCCTGACACAGACAGATAGATAGAAAGGCAGGCCGCCTTAAAAGCCTTCGTTAACTGCTAGCATCGCAGAACCACTTAGATGGTATATCATAATTACAAATGCAAATCCAAAGGTGGGGAAAGACTCTGCACTAAACAGGACATACTCTGAGAAAACACGGTAGTAGTATAACTACAGAGTGCTTCCTCTAGAAGCCACAAGGCAAACGAAATACGGGGAGACCAAAAACATTGAACAGAAAATAAGAGACTGAGATGTACGTTATCGAAAGGACACAGAGTGAGCTGTAGGATATAGCAAGAGATAATACGACTTGGCGTAAATTGGTATAAAGGATAAGAGCTTTGGTTCTTATTCTTCCGGTGCGTTGATGGCAGGGTATGCAGTTCAACGACTACACGGCATGTAGTTAGACTTAAACGTTGACTTTTCTGATAATCGCAAACTACTGAACGTAAAATTGCGAAGAAAGTCAACATGAGGTTGATCGCAAAGTCCTGCAAAAGACATGTAATATTTGTAAATATACTACATGAAGTCAACGGCTTGGGGAGGAGGAGTGCAATTGGGAGGGTACAAGCCTTACTCTACTGCGAGGAAATACAACTTAAAATCTAAATGTCATGGCAGAGTAGACCATTCCCAAAGCTTTGATCGGCAACTAGTTTAGGATGGAAGCTCCGACAGACGGACAGTTATAGTATTGCTTTGCAGATCTGGCAGCTTCTGCAGCTTGTCTTGTTCCGGAGTTATTTTGTTGCCTTTCCTCTGGAGTAAACTAGGCAGGCCAAGAAAGGGATCATGCTACACGGGCAACACGTGGTCTCTAAATTCGGCCCAGGCTATGCGTTATGGATAGATATAACTTCATTTTACAAATTATCATCTGTCAGGAAGGCAAAGTACAGTAAATCAGATGAAGTAACATCTAACAAACCATTTTAACGCCTACTAATTTCAGCATGGTGAACTGTATCATAGGAAATTATGTTAAATAAACGGTATACTAAGTATGAGGCACATTACATGCGTGTGTTCTGAATAACGACTGAATTTGTACACGTACAAAATATCCATGACACAAAAAACCATTTGTAATACTCATAATAGAAAGTAAATCGATGATACATGTCAGCAAAGACGGCTATTTTTATAGATCACATTGTGAATCGTTTCATCGCTTGCAGATAGGCAAACTTTCCTTCACCGGAAGTGGAGGCTAGGATGCAGGAGTTGATGATTAAAATAGACCAGACAACATGGATTAGATGTCAGGGGCACACGCAGAAGAGAGGTGTTATACACTAATTGATGATGATATTACTAAAGAGGGGATTTAACCCTGAGGAGAAAAGTGTTCTGAGTAATCTGCTTGTTGTTTCCTTGAAAAAAAAAACATAATAATGTGAGAACGAGTTAGGCCATTGGTTTGCGATATTTTTGATTTAAAACACTTTTGTCATATTCTCTTCCCTATTTCTCATAAAACTATTCTCTTTTTCTATCTATCTGTGTCTGACTCTCTTTCTTTTTTTTCTGTCTCATTCTTAAAACGTGCCTGTGTTTATTTGTCCCTGCGTGTCTGCTCACTCTCTGAGTTTCACTCTTTTACTTTCTTCAAATATTTATCCCTGTCTATAGTCTTATTTGTCTGTCTGTCTGTCTCTCTGTCTCTGTCTCTGTCTCTGTCTGTCTGTCTGTCTGTCTGTCTGTCTGTCTGTCTGTCTGTCTGTCTCTCTCTCTCTCTCTCTCTCTCTCTCTCTCTCTCTCTCTCTCTCTCTCTCTCTCTCTCTCTCTCTCTCTCTCGTTTATGATGACAATCCATCCATCATGTGCCGTACCGATATGCGTGAGCGGTCATGTTTCGCCATTTTACTTTATCACCAGAATCGTGGATCAGCTCAGTTTTCTTGTCTCGACCATGCCACGTGGCAAAGCCATCTAGGTAGTTTCTTTTCTTTCTTTCCTCGATCTTGCCAGTTGTCACCAAGTTCTCCAATTTATTTCTTCTCCCAACACGTCCGAAATTTTTTTTGACTCTGATGACATTCGCTAATTGATTGATTGATTTTTTTTTTTAAACAGTAACATCACAGATATGATGTGATTAACATTTAAGGGGAGAAATAAAAAACCTGAAAACTTAGTGATACTTGTCATGCTTCATGGAAGAATAAGAGGAAGGCAAAGATAAGTACCTGGGAATGTCCACACTGCATTATCGGGACAGAAACACAGATTTGATCTGAGATTGGTGACCGTGTGAGATAATGAGCCATTATCGCTCATGCCTAAATGTATGTCAGATGATAATGATGCTATTTAAACAATGAGTAAATTAAAAGCGCGGAAACAGGATTGGCAGCTCTACAAAAACACAGGCAAACGTGACAGAACGACGGTGCGGTCAGGAAGCCTTCTATAGAACAAATGTAAACACAGACACAGACACAAAGGAAGTTATACAACTATATTAAACTACAAAACATCAACGTCACTTATCTTGGGTTATGGGGGTGTGGAAAACATAGGGCACACAAAATCCACTTAATTGCTACGTCTTCCCTTGGCCAGTAGGCAGGAAATAAAACAATGGGGGAAGTGTCAGTTAAGACGACATTGTGACAGGAGAAGCCAGGGGGTGTCAGTCTTTGTAGAAAAGACACGAGTGTAATAGGTACAGAGTAAAGAAAGGGTAGGTTACACAATTAGAGAAATAGAATGAGAGTTAAGTGATGGGATTAAGGATAATTTTGATTAGATGCCAGTTTTGGACATTGAGATCGTACGGAGAAGGCGATGACAATTGACAAATGAGGCGGATGTCCAGAGTATTTCGATATCTTTCACGAGACTTCAAAGATGCTATAGCAATGGCCTGAGTATCAGACAAGTAAGGATAATCTGCACTATTGAATTGTATAGACAGCTGCTATGGGTCTCACTTTTACAGTTCAAGAGATATTGCCTAAATACATCAGACAAGCGATGCATTTTTCCCTGATGCATTTCCTGGAGCGTAGTGTACCAGAGAGGCGAAAAACGTGATGATCGCAACGTAGATGGATCCAATATGTGATTGATATTTTCCACATGACAACAACAGAGATGGTACATATGCATTAATATAGACTGAAATGTTGACAGACTGTTTTGGAGGAGAAGTTTCCGCACACAATAGGCCATTGAATGATGCTAATCATCTATTGTCCCTAAAAGCCAAGCTATAGAAAACCCCAGAGGTCATGACAATCCAAGAGTTATGTCTTATGTGTTCATATATGTGAGCGTCTACATACCTGGTTATTACTCATACAGTGACAACCACATAAAAGCTGATGGCTGACGTCCAAAAATCGCCGTCTGAGCTCTTCATTCAAACGTCCGGGAAATCTCCGTGTACATATTTTATGAAAGTCTAGTTTACTGTGAACGATTTTATGAGCGGGCCGTGATTGATTTCTGGAATATAGGAAAAGCCATATAGGGATTGTTGTGTGGAAATGTGACTCGAGGGTCGGTCTTATTTAATGCATATTAATAATGATTGTAGACGCAGTGTTCCCCCGAACCCCACACTTGGGCCCTATTATACAGTTTCTCAATCGTCGGCCAGACTTTCTTCTTTCGCTAAGTGTTTTGCACGAGCTACTGTGAGTTATTTTATTTATTTTTGCCGTTTACAAATTTGCAGTTCGAAAGCAAATAATGTAGTTTAACGTCTAGGTATTCTGACATGTTGTGGTATTGAAGCTGGAATTCATGTTTAGCAGGACAGTGGCCATAATGGTTCTGGGATCGACGCTGCCTAATAAACATTGGTGATTCTCAGACTTTCTGGAAATTTTCTTGAAGGAAAGAAAGAGAGAAAGGGAACTGGCGAACACATTACATAATGGTGAGGCCTAGAACATGTGAAGGCCAACCACTTCAAACGTCAACAGTAATATATGTCATGAGACTACCGTTTGTGAGGCCTAGAACATGTGGAGGCCAACCACTTCAAACGTCAACAGTAATATCTGTCATGAGACTACCGTTTATTCCGAGACGTGATCTCTAGTTTGTTGAATATACGAATACAGCAACTGACAGTAAGGATAGGATAAGACAAGAGAAGAGAAGAAAAAGTAAAGGGTTCATTTGCACGTCTGAAGCTCATTGAGCATATGAAGCCAGCACACAATTGTTATGTACCAGTCGGAACTGGATGTGTGATGTGGTCAACATCACATCGACCGCCTTTACTTCCTAAGACATTTCCTGGGGCTCAATTTAGGCTGCGTCGATCTGGGAGTCCAGATACCTTTTTAAAGATCTGATCCAATGAAGAATGGAACCCATAACTATCGTCCAACAGATTATAATATAGGCTGACAAGGTAACGCAAATTATTTACTGTCACATATGTCACATACTGTAAAGCTGTTATATTCGTATTAATATAGTGTGTACAGAAATAACAAAAACTGGAACATGTTGTGAGAACCGGAAAGATTTGTGGAGAGAGAGAGAGAGAGAGAGAGAGAGAGAGAGAGAGAGAGAGAGAGAGAGAGAGAGAAAGAGATAGAGAGAGAGAGAAAGAGAGAGAGAAAGAGAGAGAGAAAGAGAAAGAGAGAGAGAGAGAAAGAGAGAGAGAAAGAGAGAGAGAGAAAGAGAGAGAGAAAGAGAGAGAAAGAGAGAGAGAGAAAGAGAGAGAGAGAGAGAGAGAAAGAGAGAGAGAGAGAAAGAGAGAGAGAGAGAAAGAGAGAGAGAGAAAGAGAGAGAGAGAAAGAGAGAAAGAGAGAGAGAGAGAAAGAGAGAGAAAGAGAGAGAGAAAGAGAGAGAGAGAGAAAGAGAGAGAGAGAAAGAAAGAAAGAGAGAGAAAGAGAGAAAGAGAGAGAGAGAGAGAGAGAGAGAGAGAGAGAGAGAGAGAGAGAGAAGAGAGAAAATAAAGAAAGAGAGAGAGAAAGAGAAAGAGAGAGAGAGAGAAAGAAAGAGAGAGATAAAGAGAGAGAGAGAGAGAGAGAGAGAGAGAGAGAGAGAGAGGAAGACATCGTGAACAGATTATTGAGTTCTGTGTCATAGAGAATCAACACACGAATTGAACTATGACGTCGGATATCGTAATTTGTGGAGAAGCATAATCGCTCACGTCAGCCGGCAAGGCACTGGATGATGATGATGGTGATGATGATGTACAGAAATACAAGCGACGCACAAATAATGTTGTTTAACAAAGAGGAAGGGAGATAATTCAGAAAGAATGACGTATGTACAAAATGGCGCTTGTGGTTGCTAATAACTCATGCCTGTAACAAAGAGTCCATTCAAATTCTTAAAGCATGACCAGCGACAACGAGAAATATTCTACTTTACTTAAAGTTTCTTTTATTTTTTTTTAATTCGTATATCCTTTACAGGACATTGCTGTCAACAGCAGCATCTTTCAGCTGTCTGTTGATTTCTTGGCAAGATTACGCTCAGTAGTTTGCCATTGCTTTCTGAGCGGCCGGCTCAGTTATCCAGCAAATCACCAGCGGGGGACGAACCGCTCCCAGTTCTCGCCCGCTACGAGACTCTGCGTGATAAACGGGATTACGGAGAAAGTGTTGTAACCGCTCGGCCAGCGAGACCGGCTTACTAAAAGATACACATGAATGTGGATCTGCTCAACAGCGTGAGAGAATAATGAAAGATTCGGAAAATACAAAAAGTACCGAAGCACCATCTCCACGAGTTCTACGTTCCAGAGCTCTTGTATCATTCTTATAGCACAGCAACCTGCACCAGTACGGGAGCTTCGTATCTGTGGAGAGGCATATTAGGTTGTAGCCATTTCATGATTCGGTACAGCACGTACACATTGGCTGAGGCCAGGCCTAGGTCGGACATGTGTCGTCCACGTGCTGTAGTTATGTCACTGTCATTGTCAAGACTCCAACGAATGCCCAGAGACAGAACGCTCAGAGATAACAACGCACAACTGAGTTAAGTCTTCCCACAGTAATACCTGCCTTTTTTTACAATAAGAGTTGTGTCTAAAATGACAGCACACACGGTTGTCAGTAATCAATTATCTAACGACAGATCGAATTAAACTAAACATATACAATTTCGGGTCTATTTCAATTTTGAGATCTCATAATTCCTGATGCAAAGTTACTATGGTACTTTCTCTCTCTCTCTCTCTCTCTCTCTCTCTCTCTCTCTCTCTCTCTCTCTCTCTCTCTCTCTCTCTCTCTCTCTCTCTCTCTCTCTCTCTCTCTCTCTCTCTCTCTCTCTCTCAGACACACGGTAAAAACTGCACCACTTTCAAATATGAGCTGTTTCTACAATGACAGCAGATGTGGTTATCAGTTACAAATTATGTAACAATAAATGGAATTAAATTAAAAATACAACAATTTCGTGGTTATTTTATATAAGAGATCTCTTAATTCCCGAAGGCAAGTTATTACAGTACTTGCTCTCTCTCTCTCTCTCTCTCTCTCTCTCTCTCTCTCTCTCTCTCTCTCTCTCTCTCTCTCTCTCTCTCTCTCTCTCTCTCTCTCTCTCAAAAGAACTGACAAACATAGTCATAAGTTTTATGACCATATTTTGATCTTCCACTATGCATGTTATGTTAGGTGCTGTTATGTTTTATCGCTGTTACATAAACAAATGATAAAGTGTGTTTCATTTCCTGATTATTGGCAAATTGATCTCCATGTTGTCAGTAATTACGTTTCTAGCTGCATCCTATTTATTTGTAATTCTGTTCTTTGTTTCGCGTTGTCGTGGTAATTTGTTCGACTTATTTTATAATACGTGTAAGACTATCTTGGATACATAAAAAAAAAGAAACAAATGCATCTTTACGACAAGAGCAGAATATTAAAGAAGGTTGGCTAATAAAGACGATAAAACTAAGAAAATTGAAATATTTTGGTCGCTTGAAACGTCATGAAAGTTTGGAGAGAACAATAATGGAGGGATTTATACCCGCGAAGAGAAGAAGAGGAGGGCCTAAGAGAAGATGGGTGCAGGATGTAGCGGATGATCTCCTGATGGGTGTATCGGACGCGGCACATCTTGCTTACGACCGAGAAGTTTTCCGGACGGTTGTTATGGCAGCGAGGTTCTGCAAGAAACACGCTGCTGAATGAATGAATGGATATTGTATAACATTATACATTAGTCGATTCCAGCCGTTACTATGTAAACAGAGGGACTTCTTGGTAAATGTTAGACTTCCGTAGATATAACGTTCTACATATTCGTGCAATGTCAGAGACGATCTGTTTCATATTTCAGCCAAAGTATCATTCATTTTATTCACATAATATGATTTGTGCCAGCTCCGTGGCGCAGGTGTTACGGATCCAGTTGGTTATCCCGCATACCCGCGTTTGAAACACAGCTGCAAGCGATTTGGCAGCAGACAGCGTTGTTTTTTTTTTTTTTTACAAAATGTTATGGGTGCCGGTCGTTCAGAAAGCAATGGCAAACTACTGAACGTAAACTTGCCAAGAGATCACCACAGCAAAAGATGCTGGTATTGACTGCACCGTCCTGTAAAGCATATGCAACTAACTGTTACATGAAATATACATCTGCAGTATGCACCAGCCGAAATGCAGCGAACTATGCCAGGCAAGAAATCGTGTGGTATTTTATGTATGACGTCTGTGTCTAACTTATTCAGTGCTGAACAAAACGTAAGTTTCGGCCAAAGACGCTACTCAATCAAACGAATAAGTGTTATAATGTAAATTTTAATACATTAAGCATTCAAATTGCGAAAACTACCGCGAAACGAAACAAATAACTTGATGACTCCAGTACGGCGATATAAAGCCCTTTGGTCCAAATGGTTAGTTATATTTGGCGATATAGCATCCTTCGGTATTGAATCAGTTAAATTCACTAACGGAATGCATTGATTTGAACTGTTACTGTAGTTTTTTTTTTTTATCTTATGTATGTTTTTTAATTCGTTAGATCACTTCTATACTTGATTCTGTATCGTATGTTTTATTTTGTTCTCAATTTATGTTGTATTTTATTGTTTGCATTTACGTTTCTTAAAAATGCACTTATAATTGTATCGTATTTATATTCTATGTCTTCTTCGCCCATGAGAACAGACATATTCTACCAGATCTAAACATCGAAGAAACGAGGGTTTATAAACACCACCATGTATCCGAAACGGATATACGCAGGTCATATGAAACGTCACAGTGGTCATACGAAACGTCACAGTGGTCATATGAAACGTCACAGTGGTCATATGAAACGTCACAGTGGTCATATGAAACGCCACAGTGGTCATATGAAACGTCACAGTGGTCATATGTATGAAACGTCAGTAGTGGTCATATGAAACGTCACAGTGGTCATATGAAACGTCACAGTGGTCATATGAAACGTCACAGTGGTCATATGTATGAAACGTCACAGTGGTCATATGAAACGCCACAGTGGTCATATGAAACGCCACAGTGGTCATATGAAACGTCACAGTGGTCATATGAAACGTCACAGTGGTCATATGAAACGTCACGGTGGTCATATGTATGAAACGTCACAGTGGTCATATGAAACATCACAGTGGTCATATGAAACGTCACAGTGGTCATATGAAACGTCACAGTGGTCATATGAAACGCCACAGTGGTCATATGAAACGTCACAGTGGTCATATGTATGAAACGTCAGTAGTGGTCATATGAAACGTCACAGTGGTCATATGAAACGTCACAGTGGTCATATGAAACGTCACAGTGGTCATATGTATGAAACGTCACAGTGGTCATATGAAACGCCACAGTGGTCATATGAAACGCCACAGTGGTCATATGAAACGTCACAGTGGTCATATGAAACGTCACAGTGGTCATATGAAACGTCACAGTGGTCATATGAAACGTCACAGTGGTCATATGTATGAAACGTCACAGTGGTCATATGAAACATCACAGTGGTCATATGAAACGTCACAGTGGTCATATGAAACGTCACAGTGGTCATATGAAACGTCACAGTGGTCATATGAAACGCCACAGTGGTCATATGAAACGCCACAGTGGTCATATGAAACGCCACAGTGGTCACATGAAACGTCACAGTGGTCATATGTATAAAACGTCACAGTGGCTTGGAAAGATCAGTCATTGAAGGCATGGTTCACCGAAGAAGAAGCAGGGTGGACTAGCATTAGTGTGGATGCGGGACTTTGCAGACACCTTGGGTATGTGGGTGCATGAGTCAGGAGAACTGGAAAGAGATCTAAAACATTCCGGCGGGCCTGGTTTGGGAGAGACGTTCTGCAACGAACATGCTTTATGATGATAATTTATCTATGTGTACTGTTACAAACTGCGGTCAGCGTGGCTGAAAAGATCAGAGCGCTGGCTCTTTAATTTACTGTGTGCTGACGGCCGGGCAGCGGGTTTATTCCCTACACAGGTCCATGACCTCTCATTCAGAAAGCAATGGTAAGCTATTAAATATAAAATTATCTATAAAATCAACCTGGGGGGTTGATTGTAACGTCCTGCATAGGGCATGGTGGAAACATCTCTTACCACACATGCGTAACTGTCCCTATTGTCATTGTCATGATTCATTTTTTTACAAACCATTGTCCATTATTATAGTATCTAGTTATTTTACTCAATGTTGTGTGACTTTTGCAGTATGTACCTGACGAGATGCAGTGAAATATGGCATGCAATAGATCGTACAATCCATGGTTTGTGTCTTCGTTATTCAAATTCACTAGTGGAAAACATTGTTTTTATTTTCATTATTATAGTGCTGTGGAAACCCACGAAACAAATGTCCAAAATACTTGATCACAACAAACACGCTACAACAGCCATACATTAAGTTCAACGTAAAGAATGAGTATCGGTGTTTTGGGGTCAGAAGTGACGACGGCGGGGAAGAGAGGGGGGGGGGGGGGGGAAGCAATAATACCCGCAGAAATGGTCTGAGAAAAGATGGTCACGAGACTGGAAAATGTCGACTTGTGGGTAAGTTATGGCTAGATAAGACCAGACAGATCAGGACATTTGGTCACGTTAATGAAAACGGCAGGCAACATTTGATCAAAGATGTAAATATAGTGTGCACAACTCGACAGCAGAAATTGTTACGGTATAATATCAACATTATTTATATGTTTTCATTCTTCGTAGATATTTAATGTCAGTGTAAACCGCGAAAGAAACTGTTTTTTTTTTTTTCTCGCATATCCCGATATAGTGGTTTTCGTTAGGTTTCAAGCATGTTTGTGTCCCGTAGCCATTATCATCATTGCCATGCCGAGTGTCACACTTTCTGAACCATTTGTTGCTGTTCTTGGTAAGCTAAGCCGGTGGTCGTTTTTAAAACAATAGAGCAAAATATTCACCCCTCTCCCTCCCCCCTCTCTCCCTCTCTCTCTCTCTCTCTCTCTCTCTCTCTCTCTCTCCCCTCTCTATTCTCTGTCTTTATCTGTCTCTCACTGTCTTTCTATCTGCCAGTCTCTCTGTGTCTTTCTCTCTTTCTAGTTCTCTATATCTGTCTTCTATCTGTATCTCTCCCTGCATATCTCTGTTTCTCTCTGCCTTTCCATATCTCTCTTTCGTTGTGTCAACTGCCTCTTTCTGCATTTGTCTCTTTGTCTTTCTGTGATTTTATCTGTGTCTGTGTGTGTGCCTCCATATGTCAACCGTGTCTCTATTACCCTACATCGCCCAGCTTGTCATAATTTCCTCAAGACATCTTTCCTAATAGCGTGACTAAAATGGGGGTTGACGCATTCGACGAAGAACACAACCACGTATCCCTAGCTTTTAGTTTATTTCAAAGCTTGGTATGCGGGATCAAGAATAGAGCAAATTTTGGCAATCGGGATAATGAATGGAGCAAATATTTTGTAGTCGGTATTATGAGCAAATTTTGGTAGTCTTGCATTATGAATCGAGCGGGACGCAGAGGTGTTTCCAAGGCACCAGGGCCGGGTTCTATACTGGTCAAGATCTATTGACGCGTCCTAGCCGAGCGTCCTGGGCAAGAGGTCCCTTTGGGGTACTTGCTAAAGTCAGTAGCATCGTTGATTACTCCGAAGTCAGAGAGTGTCGGTCTGCATGGCGAGGAACCACCAGTATGCACACCAATAAGCCAGACATGGGACAACGGATACTCACGCAAACCTCAGGTGCTGTATGACATCACACTAATGTTGGACAACAGGATGTTTTTATCCGGCATACAGGACTTCGAGCTGGAGTTCACTGCCAGCGAACACAAGCAAGCAAGCATGAATCGAGCAAATTTTAGTGTTCGGGATTATCTTCTTCTTCTTCTTTCGTTCGCCTGAAATATGCTTATAACTGCAATGTTGTCTCTTGTATGAATCCAACAGTCTTTGTTAGTTCATTCAGCGGTCCATAGAGTTTATCTTCCACTGTTGTCTCTCTAGGCCAGAAGGTTCGCCTGGATATGTTGTAGTTTGGGCAATCCTGGAGTATGTGCTCTGCTGTCTGCAATGCCAAACCACATGTGCACATGGCTGAGTCACCAATCTTGAATTTTGTATACATGTGGTTGCGTAATCTATTGTGTCCTGTTCTGAGGCGCAGAAGAATTTTGGTAGTCTTGGATATTGAATCGTGCAAAGTTTTGCGGGATCATGATGCACACCATTTTTATGTCAAGAATGGTTAGCCTCAACGTATGGTATTCGGTAGTATGAATCACGCAAATTTTTATATTCGGGGTTTGATTCACGCCAACTGTATGTCAACAATTTTCAAAGACAAATATTTTTATTCGGGGTCATAATTCATGCCAAACTTTGTATATGGGATCATGAGTTATTCAAATCTTAGTATGAAGGATAATGCATAACATAAGTCTTGGTTTTGAGGATCATTATTGGCGCTAGATTCATGTCCAGAATTGTCAGACTTAACGGAACGAGAACCGTGTTTTGAATAACACTTTCAGTTAGGGATAGTTGTTACATTAACTAGTTATATCTGAAGCAATTGTTACTTTCCCTAAAGCTGAGTGAGTAAAGTAGTTGTTACTTTTACTTGTTCTGTCTGAAGCAGTTGTTACTTTTGTTCTGTCTGAAGCAGTTGTTACTTTAGTACTGTCTGAAGCAGTTATTATAGTTCTGTCTGATGCGGTTGTTACTTTAGTTCTGTCTACAGCAGTTGTTACTTTAACTAGTTCTGTCTGAAGCAGTTATTGCTGTAACTAGTTATATCTGAAGCAATTGTTACTTTCCCTAAAGCTGAGTGAGTAAAGTAGTTGTTACTTTAACTCGTTCTGTCTGAAGCAGTTGTTACTTTAGTTATGTCTGAATCAGTTGTTACTTTATTTCTGTCTGAAGCAGTTGTTACTATGGTTCTGTCTGAAGCAGTTGTTACTTTAGTTCTGCCTGAAGCGGTTGTTACTTTAGTTCTGTCTGAAGCAGTTGTTACTTTAGTTCTGTCTGACACGGTTGTTACTTTAGTACACTCTGAAGCAGTTACTTTAGTTCTGTCTGAAGCGGTTTTTACTTTAGTTCTGTCTAAAGCAGTTGTTACTTTAACTAGTTCTGTCTAAAGCAATTGTTACTTTAACTAGTTCTGTCTGAAGCAGTTGTTACTTTAACTAGTTATATCTGAAGCAGTTGTTACTTTAACTAATTATGCCCAAAGCAGCTGGTAAGTCAAACACAGAAAGTTAAACCTACATGAGTTCAAATAATAACCATATTAAACAGGAAGAGGTAAAGAAACAATTACGATAAAGTGAGTTAATATGATAATACACAATGAGTTAAGAAACATATACCACGCAATAAGCTATCAATACACTTGTGATGAGATGTTTGGCACAGAATGTATCAAGATCACGTTATGCAAACATTCGTTCACGTTTGCGTGAAATATGATTAACACCAAAAGCAATAACATCAGTGACGGTGGTAGCCTTTTCAGATATCCTCAGATCTGAGTAAGCAAAATAAACCATCAAGTTGTCACCGATCCCGTCAATACAAACTCTAATTACCTATCTCTGGCCTCCTCCTCCTCCTCCTCTTTCTCCTTCTCCTCATTCTCTTCCTCCTCCTCTTCCTTCTTCTTCTTCTTCTTCTTCTTCTTCTTCTTCTTCTTCTTCTTCTTCTTCTTCTTCTTCTTCTTCTTCTTCTTCTTCTTCTTCTTGCCGCTTACGGCAGGCATGGTGGGTTACAATGTTACTGTTCTTCACTTCCCGTATGCTCCCGGTAACTCAAGGGCGAGCTGTCTCTGTTAACTAAACATACTTGTCGTATGTTCTATGATCTAGACCTGAATCCTTGCGCTGCTCCCACTATAACATGGGATGACAGTTTTACGTTTGAATACCGTGTTGAAAATAATCATTGCTGGTGTTATAACAACCACAGAACTCCATGAAAAGAATTCAAGACCGTGTGTGTGCGCGCGCGCGTGTTTGCACGCGCACATGTGTGTGTATGTGCGCTCCCGTGTATGTATGTGTGTGTGTGTGCGCGCTCCCGTGTGTGTGTGTGTGTGTGTGTGTGTGAGTGTGTGCGTTGTGCGTGTGCGGATACGTATTAATTTGAAATATAACCAAACACGGGGCATTGCGTTTGTCCACGTCTTAGGTTACAAGATACGTTACACAGCCAGATAACTTTCTAAATTAAACCTTTCCGAGGTTCTGGATTTGCCCAGATACCGTGGGGCCCGACAAGGTCAAAATGGTGAAATAGGTTATGAGGCCGGAAATGCATGTAAATCAATACAGACAACCAGCCCCAGAAATGGCTAACCCAGCACGCTTGCTTGACGGCTCCGTGGTCAAGTGGTCGAAACTCCTTCAGGGCAGGGATATTTATTGTTCCACTAATCTGCTCTACCGGTATACCTGGCCTTAAATTTGTACCCCAAAAAAGATACTCTAAAGCAGAGGTTCCCAAACCACGGCCCGCGGGCCACATGTGGCCCGCCAGCTCATAACGTGGCACGCGAGGCCTTGTTATGTAATATAATATATTTTAATAATTTCAAAAATGCACTCGGAGAGCCCCGTCAGCGTGCGATAATGTACTCTGCTCGTGGTTGTTATGCGCATATATTATCGAATGCGCCTGTTCAGTTCGCAACAAAAAGTTATGAAGTCCCCATATCCCAGCCTTGTCGACCAGTCAGAGTGCGCAAAGCGCCATTGTGTCGTCTGTTACAACGGTTTAGGAGAGTCGGTAGTATTGTGAAAACAACATAGGATGAACCAAACTGGACAGTGTATGCACCGACGGTGCTACGGCTTTTGACCGGTAAACTGTCTAGATGCCTAGCATTATTGGAACAGTTTCTTGGCCGCACTATATTAAAATATCATTGTATCCTTCACCAAGAAGCTCTGTGTGGAAAAACATTAAATCTGAACATGTCATTGATGTACTTCTGAGATGTGTGAAAAAATTCGAAGTAAGGCACTGAACAGGCGTGAGTTCAGACAGTTTCTATCAGACCTGAACGAGGAATACTGTAACCTACTGTTACTCTGTGATGTCAGATGGCTATCTAAAGGGAAAGTTCTGTCACGTTTCTGGGCACTGAAAAATAGTGTCTATCTGTTTCTGTCTGAAATAAATGAATTGCCTACAGATCGGGAATGTCTGATGAACGATGACTGGCTTAATGACTTGACATTTTTGGTGGACATCACGTCTCATGTAAACTCTTAAAATGCGGGGATCCAGGCCAAAAAAAAACAAAACAACAACTATTCGCAAATTTGTGCGATGGCATTTCTCCATTTAAAATAAGACAACGACTATTTATCGTACAGCTGACTGAAGGCACTTTAGAGGCGTTTCCAACTCTGAACTCGCTTGTGGTGGAAAAGAAATGCGACTTGTTACAGTACAAAGTAAACGTTGAAAATCTTCTGGATATCTTTCAGTCGATATTTCGCGAGTTAGAGGAGGATAATATTGCCCTCTTCATAAATCAGTTCGTATTCCATGATGCCAAACTCTGTCAATTTACAGCAAAACCTTCAGCACGAAGTAATTGATTTGAAATGCAATTCTGCAATGAGATATAATTTTCTGGAGCTGGCTGCTTCACATTCAGCTGATCATATGATTTCATTTTGGCGACTATTGCCTGTGGAACAATTTGAATAATTGTGTTCATTCACCCAGAGATACATTTGTCGGTTTGGTTCGACTTACAGATGCGAGCAGTCATTTTTCGCAATGACAGTTATAAAAAAAAATATAAAAAAAAACAAGCAACGTTCCAGACTCACCGACAGCAACCTATCTGCGCTTATGACTTTGGTCACGACAGATGTGTGCCCAGACATTGATAAACTGGCATCTGAACTTTAGTAACTTGTTTTGGAGAACAGTTACAATTATAAATTAATTACATTAATAGCGATGTTCGAAACTGATTTAAAATTTTTTGTTAAATGAACTTTTGATTTTAAACCAAAAAATGACCGCAGTGTATTGACACTGACTGCCTTTAAAGTTTTAGAATTTTGTTGACGAAAGTTAAGAAAGTTAAAACTCTTTCGCTACCAAGGGCCTATACATCACCACAATTGACTGACTCTGGTGGCAATTGGTTCTACTATCGCCACAGAATGATCAGTGGTTTATTTGATACATTTCTGCTCCATTTCGGAATTTTAAGTTACAGTAAACTGAAAAGCCACACACCCGGAACATAGCTACATCATCATTGTGCGGTCAAACATTTGCTAACATTGGATTCTTGTGAATTTTTAAGTTTTAAAGTAGCGTTAATTTGTTTGTTTTGGTTTTTCACAATGAAAACGCCCACGAGTATGCGACCGCGTAGAATGACTTCAGATCAAGCTAGGTTATTATTTGAAACAGTTTTAAACAATAGTGATTTCAATATTAGTGAAGATTCAGAAAGAAGTTTTAGATGTGAGTCTAATGTTTTAGCACATTGTGACAAAGAAACCAGTGAAAGTTCATCAGCAGCTGAGGTGTCTGACAATGAATGTCAGGATGTCACAATTACTTCTCAGCGCAAAGGAAATCAAACAGTACAAAATAAGAATACAACTGGAAGAAAAAACTCGAATTTACAAGCTTCTGTAGAGCGTGATGCACCTATCCCATCATCTTCAACAGCATCAACATGGCAAAATGTGTCAGAAGGGGGGAAAAAACCGAAGTTTGAGTTTCGCCATCGAAGATCTCACGTCAACTCTAAACTTCATCAACTTTAAATACCTATGGATTTTCTCAAAGTGATTTTTGATGATGACATAGTGGATTGTTTAATTAAAAATGTAAACGAATATGCAGAAAAGATGTTGATGCAGAACACTCCTAAAAGAAAACATTCTAGTCTGTTATCCTGGACCCCACCTATTAAGCACGAATGGCTGAAGTTTACGTCTGTCAACTGCTCATGCAGTGAAAGTGTTTGCCACACTACTGAATGTTCTTGGAGCTGTTCATCACCATCACATCTTTGCTGACAGATTCTACACTTCGAAAGCTCTGATTGATTATCTGCATTCCAACAATTTCAATTATACAGAGACACTGAATGTCAACCGAGTAGGCTTCTCTACTGAGTTGAAGCATTTGCGACTTCTGCATCAAGAGCTGAAGTGGTTTCTTGGAAGGAGATAAAATATTGTGTGTGGCATGGAGAGATAAAAAAGCTATAAAACCATGCATTGTAGTCTCTACCAAGTCTGTAGTTGGAACTGTTGAGAGCGGATTGCGATAACCATTTTCATAACATTATTGTGACACACCCCAACTTCCAGTTTTCTGCCACTATTTTGTTTCCATTTTTTGTGAAAAAGACATGGTTCAGAATATGCAGCAAAACTTTCTTTTGGGTAATTTTAATGAGCAATACTGTTTATATTGTTGAAGACAAGTGGTGTTTGTTTGATTATTCAGTAAATTAAACATGATTAGATGTAGAGCAGTAAAGAAAACACATTATAAGTGCCATTTTTAAAATTATTTTTACCTCTTTAATTTCAGTTGTTATGATTAAACCTCTCATTATTGTCATAATATTTTTAACCTATCAATTAATTATTAACACTGTTACGTTCCTTGTGCAATCCTCATTAATTTGATATGTAATACAATAGATCTGCTCCAATTTTAACCATTTTAAAAGCATTATTGTGACACACCCCTACTTCAAATTTTCTGCCATGAATTTCTGTTTGGTCAGGACCCAATTTTTGTTTGGTAGTGAAAGAGTTAAGAATTATATTGCACAACTTTTAATAATTTTATAACGTTGTGGCCCGCTTAACTACCGAAAATAGTAGATATGGCCCTCTGCTTGAAAAGCTTGGGAACCACTGCTCTAAAGTAAAGTCTGCATGTGAGATATTGACCACATCACCCATTGGGTGCCGGTTGGTCTGATAAAATGGGGCTATCATCATATACCTAATACATCTCATCACGTGAAAGTTGATCCCTTACTTATAAAACAGATATTGTAACTTCACAAAGAGAGAATTTACAGACGTAATTAAATGACACAGACAATTTGAAGTTTTTGCTTTGTTGCTCCATAAAATACTATCAACAGTGTTCGATCATTAGTGTACCCGCTTCTATATAAGGCAATGTGCATGCATGAGCGGATCATTATTTTCATTTTATTGACTTGGCCTCCCATACTGATCCTTCCTAAACTGCTCCAGAATTGTTCTGGAAGTAAAAGCTTCCGGTATGATATTGACTATATCAATCATCGTATGCCGACTGGTCTATTACAATGTGGGACAAGCACCATATATCCATTAACCCCAAATACGTGAGAAGGGTTCTTTTACTTACCTACATGTGTTAAGTTTCGTTACGCTGCTTCACTTCTACACACGTGTGGACTAACAAAACACACATCTGAATATGCTGTGTAGGAGTGCCCTATGCACAGTGAGCTAGAAAGAGATATAGACCTGTTTCAGCGTTAAACTGAAATCTGCATTTATCTGAAGCGGATATAGATACAATGGTCTAGTTCAACATGAGAACCCGTCTGACAGTAGAATTATCGAAGACATTTATCAAAAGCACCCGTAGAAAAGGAGGATGAATTAAAGAGGAGAGTAGACGAAGTAAGAATAGGAAGCAGCAGCAGCAGAAGAAGTGGAAGAAGAAGAAGAAGAAGAAGAAGAAGAAGAAGAAGAAGAAGAAGAAGAAGAAGAAGAAGAAGAAGAAGAAGAAGAAGAAGAAGAAGAAGAAAGAAAAAGAATAAGAAGAAGAAGAAGAAGAAGAAGAAGAAGAAGAAGAAGAAGAAGAAGAAGAAGAAGAAGAAGAAGAAGAAGAAGAAGAAGAAGAAGAAGAAGAAGAAGAAGAAGAAGAAGAAGAAGAAGAAGAAGAAGAAGAAGAAGAAGAAGAAGTACTATTTGCAATTATGTTCATGCTCGCCATAAACCTAACCCAACACTCTCCAGACAGCTGCAGACTCTGGAGTCATGACCCTAAACGTGATCAGTTGGACAAAACCGTCAATATGTCGATCCCTGGACATTCTCTGAATTAATCCACAGTAACCGACAAATTATAGTAATCAGTTAGTGAACACTTGAGATTAACTGCCACTGAAAGCAGGCACGTGACGTTTCATAGGCCAGGTGGCTGGGCTTGGCAACTAGTTGCTTGTAAATTAAGACGGGAAACTAAAAATGGGTCAACCACAGAAATCATAGTATATGTATGTTATTTTCTTCTAAATGAGTTTTTTTTTTTTTTTTTTCATATCCTTTACAGGACATCGCTGTCAACACCAGCATCTTTCAGCTGTATGGTGATTTCTTGGCAAGATTACGCTCAGTAGTTTGAAATGAGGTCTAGAAACTATAAATGGGTTATTTAAGTAAACCATAGTATATGTAGATTATTTTCTTTTAAACTAGGTCTGGAAACTAGAAATGGACCAATTATGGAAATCGTGGTCACTGTATGCCGTTCTGATATATGTAATGGATGGTGTCAGTTTAAAACCATTTTGTCCAAAAGCAGTTTCCTACCCATTAGTCTCTGATGTGATAGGGTCATTGCGTTGTGTAGACCTGGGGATATTGGTGGCCACACTTTCTCTCACTTTAGCAAGCGACGAGCAAAGGCGTCGACCTCGCGCCTTACATTGCTCATGACATTACAAGCGCATGCCCCTACCAACTTCATTAGCGTGCCCTCTCTCTCTCTCTCTCTCTCTCTCTCTCTCTCTCTCTCTCTCTCTCTCAATCTATCTATCTTTCTATATCTCTCTCCCTCTCTCTCACCTATCTCTCTTTCTCTCTCTCTCTCTCTCTCTCTCTCTCTCTCTCTCTCTCTCTCTCTCTCTCCATCAAACAATTTTTTTTCCGCGTGTCCATCCTGTTTCAGGATATTGCGGTCAACACCAGCATCTATCAGCTGTACGTTGATTCCTAGGCTAGATTACGCTCATCAGCACGCCACGACTTTCTGAGCGACCGGCTCCATACTCTCATAAGTCACTGGCGCGACTCGAACCACTTCTAATTCTCGTGCGCTCACGTCAACCACGAGAGTATTCGGGGTTAAACTGTTAAGCTGCTAACTCCTCGGCCAGGGAGCCGGCCCCATCAAACAATATGTTTTTAAATATGCTGTGTTTTTGTTTATTCATTGTTCGTTTTATGTTATATCGTTGTAAAATAATAATAATAATGGCTATTGTATCAATGAAGCCACGTGAAGTTAAATATTGGTAACCAAATTGGGCACATTGAGAAAATCTGAGATCATCATTTAAAAAGTTAGTTGTACGTACTTCACAAGACCTCACAGTCAACCCCAGCATGTATTGGCTGTTTGTGATTTACTATTCAGTTTTAGTAGTTTACCTCTGTCGGCCTCCCTGGCGAAGAGGTTAACGACGTTTGTTCGTAATCCCGTATAATCTCATAGGAAACACAGCTGCGCGAGATTCGGCTGCAGATTGCGTCGTGTTTTTTACTTACGGAGGGTATTGAGCCGGTCGTTCAGAAAGCAGTGGCAAACTACTGAATGTAAAACTTGAAACGACATCAAAAGCAGCTGAAAAATGATGGTGTTGACTGCAATGTCCTGTAAAGGATATGGGGAAAAAAATGTTTACCACTGCTTTCTAAATGTCCGACGCCTTATACCATCGAAATCAACCCACAGCGGCAAGCTTCGAACCCTCGGCCCTGTATAACCGGAAATTAAAAAAAACTGCGTTTCTCACTATCCACAAAACCACAGCGCCGTTTGATCATCTTAAAGGTACATACTTGAACCGGTACTGATCGATACTCCTTATATATATATATATATATATATATATATATATATATATATATATATATATATATATATATATATATATATATATATATATGACGTCTTATTATTGGGTTGGTGTCATTTAACAATGAAATAATTAAAACTGTGGGGAAAGGAACATAATTAAACCAGGCCTAATGTCATGTAGTCTGTATATGTTGGGCTGAATTATTACCTGGCTACAAACCAGTATGCCTCTGCACAACCTGAAAGGTCCAGCACCGACTTTCCACATGCCGTATATTTATTTGTTTCTGAAGGGGAAGGAGAGCCCTGCATCACAGACGCTGTGTAGATGTTACTTTGGCAATGGGTCGACAGAAAAGTCTCTACGCCGATTTCATTTTGATGGTTAGAAACTGTTTTCATGTTCCCCGACAATCCGAACACAATGCTTCCTATTTTAGCATTATAATCAATTTCCTGTTGTTCCTGAGACGAATGTTACGAATTTTTTGGACTGTCATGGTAACTAACTAACGACGATTGTCTGAAAGAGACTAATGAAACCAGAACATTATATATAACAATTAGAAAGCGGATTTCTTTGGTCATGTGATGAGAAGAAAGGCATCGGAGAACATCGTAACGACTGGAAACATCTGGGGGAAGTGAGGGGGAGGCAGACCAGGAGAAATGATGCTGGGTGCATTAAGAATGGAGGAATACCATCAGCAGAGTTGATCCAGAACACCAAAGACCGAGATCTGTGGAGAGCCATGACCAACGCCAGCTGGAAGGGCACTTGATGATGATAAACCAATGTTCAGAGAATTTACCAATCAACCAGCCAATCTACCAAACCAAGGCCGCAAGCCTGCCCTTTGCACTTGCACACACACACACACACACACACACACACACACACACACATCACACACACACACACACGCACATCACACACAAAGACAGGCGGACATTGAAGCAGACTGCCACGGGTACGACCAGCCTCAGAAACTCTGCGTTAACTACTTTAGAATAGGGGTGCAGCACGCAATGTAAAGTCCAGAGTGCAATGATGATGATATAAAAATCCACACTCGTTCCTCCATACATCTCATAGTTCGCCATATTCTTGTTCTGCGTTTTATTCCTTATGCACCATGGTCCTGATGTCTTTGTCTTGTCGTATTTATGTTACCTCCCTATCTCAGCTTTATTTCCAAGACCAGTTCTAAACGTCATTCCGATATATGTTTAGATGCTATTATTTTTCTTTTATCTTTGACACATCAAAACAAGGATGCATTGTAACTCTAATAGACGTGATGCAAACAAGCGGCACGAAACCCATTGCTCCAGTCTGAGCCCGAACGATTATATATTATTATATTTTTACGGACAAATAATTCTCATATTACAAACATTTATTTAACAAGTCTTGAAAATAAATTATAGAACAGCCAAAGGCAGCCACAATAGAAACGTTGCACTGGGGTCAGAATCAACTGAATTGTATATTTGTTTCGTTGATAATTAAATATTTCTGATGAGATTAACTTCTAGCTTTCATAACGGCTAACCGGACTTCGCTAGCAGGCTGTCCCGGGAGAGTATATATACACGGCAGGAGAAATATCAATTGCTGGAGGAGCCTTTAGGCCGTTCAAATAACATGAGAAATACAGCAATCGGCATTTATGGAAGACTATAGAAGAAGTAGAAATAAATGACTAATGAGTAACAGAGAAATTATAAGCTAGAGGTGGGGGGGGGGGGGGAGGGGGGCGTTAAGCATGATACCTTACCTTAGCCGGATCTGTGTGCAATACCGCGTAGGAAACACAGCTGCGGGAGATTTGGAAGCAGACCGCCTGGCGTTGGTTTCCATGCAATGGTACGGGTGCCGGTCGTTTTAAAAGCAATAGCAAACTACTGAACGTAAAACTTGCCCAGGAATCACAAACAGCCAAAAAATGCTGGAGTTGACTGCTGCGTCCTGTCAAGAATATGCAAATACTAACCTTAACCTTACACCTGGGAGCCGTCGTAGCCTAGTGGCTTAACACACGCATGCCGTCCTGGCGGTCAGGGGTTCGATCCACACTAGAACGGATTTGAATTTTTAAAACAGACTGGGGCTCACTGGTAGACCTAGCCTAAAATGGGTACCAGGGAGTGTCTTGGGAAGTAAAGGCGGCCAGCGTGATACTGATCATATCGCCCACAAGTTGTGAGGCATGAGGTATTACAATAGAAATGTTAATGTATTATACACAAATACATATGTATTATTTGAAAAAATACCATTGCGGCGAAATCAGATGCTGGTCACTTTGTCTATATTTTAATCGTACAATACAGACACGCTCGCATACACACACAAACACAAACAAACATGACACACTGCTGGGATGTTGTCGGGGTTGCATCACGCATGAAATCACCATTTTGTCCAGGACATCACGCATCAGCTCTGCCTCAGTGGAACTCTCCTTGAATAGAAGCCACAGCTCATTTAACGCCCCGGCCTTCCCTTGATTACGAAGGTCATTGGTGAGTAAAATTTGAACCTGAAAAGATCCTGAACAACGTGGACATTGTTCGAGGTCTTTTCGGATTCAGACTGTCTCTTGAAGACACCAATAAATACCACCAGATTAGAATTCAACGGACTCTGACAAAGCAACTTTATGATCTGGGAATCGCTAACGACATTTCTCTCCTAATTTTCGCACGAAATTCATAATAATCTTCATGTGGCATATCGATAAGCGTGAGCCGACATGGTTCGTGTCTCACGCGATCACTAGAATCTTGAATCAGGTCTGTGTCACTGTCCAAATTATGTAATGTGGCCGAAACAAACTGTCCCGAAGTAGGAACTTGTTATGGGCCAAACAAATTGTCTAGGTCTCAATGCACGGGGGAATAAATAGCTAGTCTTTCCTTTACTTAGCTATACGACGAAGGTTTACCTATCCGATTGGAGACATGAAGCTTCTTTATAAAGTCGACGTATCTTATTCTATCGAATACCTTTCTGTGGGGTCAATAGATAGAAAATACACGTTTTTGTTTACTTTTATGAACGTTATATTACTCTTCACAGTAAATGTAACGAGCATTTGTTGTATGTTTGTCATTTACAAACCTACATTGCTTTCCCCATACTTCTCATTGAAATGTTTTCCTATCCCTATGCATGAAGATGTTTATCAAAGTCTATAAGATGTGACACGTTATGTTAACTGTTCAATGTCGGTCAAATGCAAAGTTCGAAACTGATCCATAATCTCATCTCATCTCATCATGTTCCTCTTGTACCTTGCGGTGTCGAGGTGAAGTATAAACTTTGTGAGAGTATCAGATTATGGGCTTCATATATCGATATTCCCATGGACTCTATAGCCTCCGTCCAACGTTTACGTGGTCGGCATCTTCCTCTGTTTCTATCTGGTCTATACATCATTGCTTGTTGTGGTATGCTGTTGACTGGTAACCTACTTGCATGGCCAAACCATTTGACTTGCTGCTTTCTAATAAAATCTAGTACTGCTTTAACCCCCACTGTAGTCCTGATTTCTTCATTTCTGGTCTTATCTCTTCTTGATACGTTGAGTATTCTTCTCAGGAACCTCATTTCTGTTGTTGTGATTTTTCATTTCTTTTTTTCTGTCACTGTCAAGGTTTGGCATTGGTAGCATAGAGTTGGTAGGAAGATTGTGTTGTAAAGTGCTTTCTTAGTAGTTATTGATACATGTTTGTTCTTTAGTATTGGTGCCATTTGTCCAATGAGTTGATTTGCCTTATTGCACCTATTTTCGATCTCGTCTTCTGATCTGCCATTTGATGATATTATACTTCATAGGTACCTGAAACTCTTTACTTGTTTCAAGGGATGTTCGTTTAGGTGAATTGTTGTTGTTTGTTCTTCTTTAGTTATAGTCATTACCTCTGTTTTGCTTCTGCTAATTATCATGTTATGTTCCCTATACATTTCATTTAGATAGACTATTCATGTGGTCTTGTAATTCAGCTTCTGATTTTGCTATTAGTGCTTGGTCGTCCGCAAACAGGAGTTCTCTAATGGTTAGATTTGCAGATGGTTCTTCTGTGTTCTCGTCATGCGGTATTCTTGCTGTCTTTGCTTGGCTGGTTTCTTTACATATGTTGTCTATACATGTTAAAAACAAGATAGGGGACAGGAAACAACCTTGTCGTACTCCAGATCTTATGGTGAAGGGTTCTGAGTGTCCTTCAGTTGCTCTCACTATGCATTCACTGTTGTTGTATACACTTCTACATAGGTTTGTTAGATGTGTACTCACTCCATATTGTTTAAGGATTTCCCACAGCATTTTTCTATCTACTCTATCGAATGCCTTTTCTTGGTCGACAAAGGCTAAGTAGAGTGTTTCATTGAATTCGATTGATTTTTCTATAAGTTGTCTAAGATCAAAAATGGCATCTGTGCATCCTTTGTTTTTCCTAAATCCAAGTTGTGTTTCGCTTAGCTGGGGTTTTACAGTAGTTCGTAATCGTTTCTCAAGAATTTTGCAAACTATTTTCCCAGTATAACTCAACAGTGTTATTATTGTGGGAAGTCTCTTTTGCTGCCTTTGGTTTTCCAAATTGGGATAATTATGGCGTTTCCCCAGTCTCGTGGTGTCTGTTGTTCTACCCAAACATGGTTGAATAGTCTATGTAACAAAGCTGTTCCTACTTCTTTTTCTGCTTTAATTAGTTCATTTGGTATTTCATCCTGTCCCGCTGATTTGTTCAATGGGGCTAATCTGAGGCTTCTATAATTTCTTCTTTTAGAATGTCTGGTTCTAGTTCTTCGGTGACATCTGTGTAGGTCTCTTGAATTCTTGTGACATCTGATGAGATGTTGAGAAGTTGTTCGAAATACTGCTTCCATCTTATTAGGATTTGTTTTTGTTCACTTATTGGTTCTCCATTTTCGCTGTTAATTATTTAAGTTGGGTCAAAGGGTTCTCCTCTGTTTCACATTGCACCTATCTTTTTGTAGAAGTTTCTAGTTGCCTCCTTGTAGTTTTTATTTATTATTTCTCCATACTCTTCCCAGTCTTTTTGTATTCCCCTCTGTACTATTCTACTCACATGTCTTCTTGCTATTCTATATTCTATGTAATCACATTCCTGTTTGCTCTTCAACCACTTTTTATATTTTTCCTTTTTGTCTTTTACCGCTTTCTTTACTTCTGCGTTCCACCAACTTGGTATTTTCTTTATCCGTGTTTTGCGTTTTTTCGTGGTTCCACATGTTATTTTTGCAGTATTTAAAATGCTTGATTTGAACATCTCCCATTCTTCTTCCACTGTTTTTCTTTCTGTAGGTAATTTTACAAAGAGTTCAGTTAGTTCTTTCTCATAATTTTCCCTTACTGCCTCGTCTTTAAGGTTTTTTAAGTTTACTGATTCGCATGGCATGTATTTTCCTGCTCTTTGTTTTCTTCTTCTGATTGTTCTTATTGTGGCAACGACTGCTTTATGATCTGTGTTTATACTGAAATTGGGCACTGCACTTGCATCTAATATATTTCTCTTTCTGTTATTTCTTGTTAATATAAAATCAATTTTGCTTTTAGTATCTAGATCGTTCCATTTATACCAGGTGTATACTTGTGAATCTTTATGTTTATAGAATGTGTTTGTTATATAGAGGTCGTGTTGGCTGCAAAGCTCTATCAGCCTATCATGTGTATAGAATGTGTTTGTTATATAGAGGTCGTGTTGGCTGCAAAGCTCTATCAGGATCCATAATAAATTAACCAAATTTGATGAGAGGTCACAATAGCCATGTATAACATACACATAGAGAGGGTAAAGAAAATGAGAATAAATCCAGCAAATGATAACCTGATTTCCCTTGGTTAAATTTTTACTTAAAGCAGCGGAATGTTACACATATTTAGGTAGCAACGTAGGCAAAGTTGGGAGAGTAGAGATATTACAATGAGAGTACTATAAACAAGAGGTCTTCAGAGCACTAGGACAGTTGTGAAAGTCGAAAAAGAATCAAATATAGCACCACACTTAAAATATTGAACTATAACGTCAAATTAATACATCTGTATATATCAGAAACACGGAGCACGACTAAAGCGATAACTGAGAATTATTAATAAACTACAGACACTCATTAAATGGCGTCTATCTTCGCAGAAAAAGACACAAATAGTGTGACGGAATTATTAACATAGAGCACATGGAACGAACTAATCAATTCACATGTAATCAAGAGGTGAAGAGAAGACGGTGATGCTGGACATATATAAATTTATCACCACAAATTGATAACATTAATAATAATATAACTATAAAGGTCATCTTCTAGAACACTTATGGCAGAAGAAATAGAGCCAGCCCTAAACGAACACACGGAAAAGGGAATTAGAGACATAGATGAATAAAGTGGGAAGGACATGGAAGGAGATAACAGATTAAGCATAGGACATGGGTGCTTGGTGTGAATTAATAAATGCTCCATTGGGAGATAAACGGTACATTCTCTACGTATTAATTGTTGCGACGGGGTTACGAGTTCAATTCGAAACACAGCTGCGGGCGATTTGGAAGCAAACATTCTAGCGCTGTATTTACATACAATGGTATGTTTGCAGCCGTTCAGAAAGCAACAGCCAACTACTGAATGTAAACTTACTAAGAAAATCATAAACAGCTTTAAAAAATGCCGGGGTTGACTGCGACGTCCTGTAAAAGATATGCACCTAACTTGTTTAGCTGGTTGGTAGTGAATCCTCTGTAACACTAAGCCAATGCATTAGCGTTCAGGCCGTTTGAGCAATGAAAAGAGTATACACCTATCGGAGTGACGTTGCTGTAGGGACATTTCCCTCGACCCTGTACCAAAATACCATCTCCACTGGGACCACGTAACAGAAGTCTCCTTCCACTCTCCGTGCTCAGAAACTAGTGGAGAGTGCAAAACAGGTTCGGGAACATTACATCTGCGAAGAAACGTGCAACCAGGTCACGATTCAGCACTTCGCATACGGATTGGTTAAGAGTAGGTTTACACAACTTGTCCCGAAGGAGTTTCTTTCTATGGGTATGTGATGTGATAGGACCACTACATTTTGTAAGCCTGAAAGCATGGAGGAACTGGTCGTCAGTCTTTCTATCATTTAGCAGGCGACGAGGCCAGGTGACGAATCCTTGTCTAACCGTGTTCAGTACATTATCAACACCGTTCTCTATGAACTTCGCTAACACACCCGCTGAGATTAGACCTAAATTGGCAATCATTCCTTGACAAGTTTCAGGTAGTCCATCGTCAACAGATTCCACAATAATGCCATGGACATCTTCTATGTGTAAACCAATTTCCATGGCTAAATCTTAAACAGTTCATCTCGCCTCAACAAATCCCAACGGCTTATTTGGTTTAGCCATTTACGACGTGCTCGCAATTTATTTCAGATGACATTTCTTCCGTAGCACACAACTTGATGTCCAACGTTAAGTTGATGCTACATGCACGTGGCGGGGTCGGAACGGGCACACAATCATGTTGTCACTGTTATTGAGCATTACACCAGCTCTACTTTGCATGTAAATGCTCGACCTAGATACACAACATGGAGTTTAGGGGAGAAACAAACATTTCCTGAACAAGTTGACGATAGAAGCATGTCATTATATACGTCTATCGGTTGCGTGGGAATATGTGTGTATGTTATATGTTATGTGTGCTATATATGATGTGTATGTGTGAGTATTCCTGTGTGGGTATGTGTCTGTGCGTAAATGCGTAAGTATACGTGTATGTGTTTGTGTATCAGTCATTCTGTCTGCCAGTCAGCCGGCCAGCTAGTCTGCCAGAGAACCAAACTACCACCTAAGCAGGGTTGCCACTTATTTTTGACCAAAAGTATCTAGAAACGGCCCAAACAACATCCATAAATATCTAGATTTCGTTGGAAAGTATCTAGGAAAAATATCCAGATTGAGTAAGTAAGAAATTACATATGTATTGATGTGACTGCCGGTCTCCCTGGCGAAAAGTTTACGGCTGTCGCCGTAATCCCGTATATTCTTGTGAGTAACGCAGCTGCGCCCGAACCGGCAGAGGTTCCAGCCGCGCTGGTAACTTACAGGGGTATGTGAGCCGGTCGCTCAGAAAGCAATGGCAAACTACTGAGCGTAATCTTGCCTAGTACATCAACAGCAGCTGAAAAATTCTGATGTTGACTGCACCGTCCTGTAAGGGATATGCAACATTAAAAAGAAAATTGATGTGACTTACCTATAGAATCATGTCCTCATCTTCACTAATGCCTGTCTAACAAGATGCACTTAGCTTGGAGGATGAAGTTGAAGCTTCAGATTCAAAATGACTCTGGTATGCTTTAGCTGTTCCAATTTCTTTTATTACACGATCAGGGAGCTGATAAGTTGAACAGCATTTTCCTGCTCTCATCAGGCCAAATCTTATTGTCAATATAGCATTTAAGAGATCAATTTTCATCCTGTTTCTTAGTTTACATTTTGTATAATTCACAGTACTGAAAACTCTTTCCGCATCAGCATTTGAATGGGGTAGTATCATGGCAGACATCGCACACTCAAGGAGCTCACAGAATGGACTGTTATCTGAGACATCTTTAAATTGTCTTACTTCAC